>JANRGW010042596.1:0-56248 GCA_024733675.1 Psilopsiagon aymara | reverse complement strand
GAGCGCTGGCACAGGGTGCCCAGAGAAGCTGTGGCTGCCCCATACTGCAGTGTTCAAGGCCAGGTTGGACACAGGGGTTGGGGCACTGCTCTATGGAAGGTGTCCCTGCCCATGGCAGGGGTTGGAGCTCGAGGAGCTTTGAGGTCCCTTCAACACAAACTGTTCTGTGATTCTATGAGTATCTAATCTAAACCTATCCTCTTTCAGTTTGAGGCCGTTCTCACTTGTCCTGTCACTACATGCCCTTGTAAAAAGAAGGCATAGAATAGAACTGTAAGAGAGAATAAATTAGTAGCTGCCCCTCCAAGGGCTCCTGAAAGCCCAGGGTGAGGGGTAGCAAAGGTGTCTGGAAGCCATTAGAAGAAGGAGGAGCTGCCTGGTGCTGGTGTGGGCTCTGCAGGTCCTTGTGCTCAGGTGCAGGGGTAGCAGTGCGATGGGTGAGACCTGAGGAGCTCCAGCCCCTGGGTTCCCGGCCAGCTCTGGCCCCAGGAAGGCTGCTGCCACCCTGCAGTACCTGGTGCTGGAGAGGTGGCTGCGGCAGCCAGGAGTGGTCCTGTGGTGAATGCCCTTCCTCTGCTGTGAAATACTGATTGGAACAGATGTGGTTGGCTGCGGTTTCTGTTTGTGGCTCTCTGTAGCTGGAGGAGATCAATAGGCAGATAAGCAGTGTGGTCTCTAAAGTTGGAAGTGGCTTTCTCTTTTAACCAGAACAAAGAGCATTCCCTGTCCAGGGACACTCTCCAGCGCAATGCAGAGCGGATCAACACTGGCACCCAGTGTCTAGATAGAATCAGCTCAAATCTGGGTTCCTAAATCTGACACCCTTTCTTCACACTGATGCCTTGGCTTTCAATCTTGATGTGTACAGCAGAGTGAGGTGCTTAATCTGCTGTGGCAGCTGAGCTCTCCAGGGCTGCAGTTTTAATTCTGCTTTCGTTTGGTTCCTGCAGTTGTCTTCTGGTGCTGATAACCACTGCAGGATTGCTTTTCTTGGCTTGTCTGTTGTGTTACAGCAAGGTGCAGGGCTTTGTTTCCCATGGAGTGTTTAACCCTAGCTCAGGGAGGAAGAGGGAAAAGAAATGTAAAACCTGCCTCCTCCCCAGGGAAGTTCTTCAAGTTACTCTGCAGCTGTTAAATGCCAGTTCAGTGAAGCCTTTAAACGTACACTTAAATCCATTCCTGCTAAGCAGAACACTTAGCCACCTCCTTTAAGCTTGTGTTCGAGTGTTGTGGCACTGGAAAGCAGCAGGACTGGAGCATGTTCACAAAGATAAGCACATTCTCAAGTGCCTTGCTGATTAGGCTCCTGATGCAGGAGAGCATCCCAGGTTGGGATGGTATGTGAGGATCGCTGGCTCTGGAAACAAAGCATCTGCCAAGGTTTGCCAGCACAATCATGTTCTTTAGGGCCCAGCAAAAGATCTCTGCAGCCAGGGCCAGTATCTGGATCTTTGCTCTAGCCGGGCTTCCTCTACTGCACTCACCAAGGAACGACCTTCATTTGAAAGTATAAATAATGACCGGCATGAAGTCCCAAACGTGAAGGATCACTGCTCAGTGCATCTCTGAAGGTACACGGGATTGTTGCTGTATTCCCAGGATCTTACTGCTTTTACATTTGAAATCTCCTCTGTAGTGGGATGACTAAATCAAATCTAAATTAATCCTCTCTCAGCTCGCCTGGTACCGGGGCAGTTGCACTGGAGCTGCTGTAGCCCATTCCAGGAAGGTAAATTGAAAACTGAACATGAATTTCCAAAAGAGCCTTAGAATACTACCACAAGAAAGATGGATGAGGAACCATTCTGGCCTGTTATTATCCAAAAGTAACTGTCTAGCTGCTTTTTAGTGAACAAAGAAATATTAGAGGGGAAAAAATAGGTTTCCATCCAGCTTTGTCTCCGTTGGCTGTACTGGAAACAAATCATGACATAAAAAAGGATAAAATGAAATGAAAAAGCATCTATTTCCTTTTCTGTAGCACACACTGGAAACTTGCTTATTCTGAAGGTTAAAAATCTTCTGACCTAAAGCAGATTGCACTAAAACCCTGGTGAAAGCTATTAGGGAGTCACAGAGTATCCCTCTGGTACTTGCCCCAACAGTTATGGATGAGGAGAGAGGAAATTGGTCCGTGTGGATCTCCCCCTGCCACTGGAGCTCACACTGTGCTGGCCAGAGGTGCTCTGTCCGCGTCATGTGTGGGAGCCTGATTAAGTTTTGAAGCAGTGATGGAAATAGATTCTCCTTCAAGAATCTATTTCTCTCCTTTAACTTCTAGGAAGGTAACAAATACAGTGCAGCGACGTCCTGCCCTGCTCAGCCCAGCCTGGATCTGTGGCAGAAGGGACCTTTGTTTCCCTTGGATATCTGGACTTCCCACCTGCTGTAGTTTCAGGAGAGGCAAGAAAACTGAGAGAAGGGTTAAACAAAGCATAGCAGAGGCTGATTTGGGGATGCGAGTGTGCAGTGATGGCTGAGCCAAGTAGTTTAAGTCAATGGTTTTGTTATTTTGCTTGGTCTATGTAGCATCCTTTCATTGGGATTCATAAATTATTCCTGCTGTAATAACAGCATTGAGAAGCTGGAAGTGCCTGCTCTGGCATGGCTTGCTTGCTTCCCTCACTGGGTTTTTATTAGGAATGAAAATCAGTTGGGAATGAGGAGATAATGTATGGCCTCTTATCGTAAAAGTTGCACTTCTTGATAAGATTTCAAGGTTAGAACAATGATAGCTCTGAAATATCTGTTGTATACTGCCGTAGATAATTCAAGCAATAAAAAAGCTTCTTTTAGCTATGTAAATAGGGTAATAGGCTGGAATGCAAGATCTAGATGTATTAAATGTTGGGGTTATTTTATATTCGAACAATATAAACAGAGAAAATGGAGCTGAAAATTAATTTGAATAGGAAATGGGGAAGATTTCTCTTTGGAATGGTGAGCCAGCGAGGGATGGGTTGCAGCCTGCGTTGTTCAAAAGCCCCTGAGCTGCTGAAGGTAGCAGGAAGCTATGAGTGTGATGAGCCAGATGAGAACCATTTCTTTCCCTCTTTTCCTCCTGACAAAAAGAGCGATGGGGTTTGGGAGAGGCTGATGTAATTAGGCTGGATGTGTGGTGATGGTGGGATGCTGTCCAAGGGTGCGTTGAGTCACGTCTAATGACTTCAAAACTACTAATTAATTTTGTATGAACTGGAACGAGGAGATGTGGCTTGACAAGGACTGGGGTTTGAAAGCTCCTGTTGGAAACTGCCGGTGTAATGATCCTGGGTAAGGCGATGGAAAAAGAGGGGAAGAGCCTATTGAGAAGGGCAGAAAGAAACGGGGCAAAAAACAGCGAATGGAATGAAGCTGCTGGTGCAGATCGGTTCTGGGAGCCCTGAGCCACTCGTTGGCGGCTCCCAGGAATGGATGGTGGAAACTCCTCACATCTGTTGTTTCCATTTCCAGTTTGTTCAGTTCATTTTCAAGCAACACACTGAAACCTGTGAGACACCTCTGGTCTTGTATTAACAGATCAGGCTCCGTGAGGGAAACACATCTTCATTGCCCTATAAAAGCTCTGCAGCATGCAGGTCTTGGATGATGCAGTCAGGGTGAGATGAAGGGTAAGAGATAAATCAGTGGAGCATGCGTGGGTTTGAAAGGACGGACAAAAGGGGCCCAAACTGAAAGGCAAGAGATAAAAAAAGCAGCGTGGATTTGAAGGAGAAGGGAGTTAAGCTGGGCAGAGGTTGCTCGTGTGGCCCACAGGTTTCTTTTTGACTAGTAAGTGGATTTGAAGGACAGACTGAACACTGCAGAAGGTGGGAAAGCTCTAGGTTTTGGGTGGTTTTCCATGTCCTGCTACTTTGTAGTTTCTTACTGAAAAGATGCCACTGCTGCCTTGCTCTCAAATCATCGTGTTTCACATCATCTCTTGAGGCAGTTGTAGTTCTCACCAGTCTCCTCTCCAGAGTTCTCTGGTCTGATTCTGTTTGTGCCTGTGCTGGCAATTAACACCATGATTAAGGAAGGCTCTTTTACTGTGTCATCTTGAAGTGAGGTCTCCAGGGCAGTGTATCTGAACAGCACTTGGGGCAGCGATGTTTGGGGTATGTTGAAGACCTCTCCAGGTGCAACTGCAATAGAATAATCCTATTTCCTCTGTCAGAAAATAAGATAACAGTTTGGCAGCTGCTCAAATCAAGACAAATGAAATAAACTGCTCTAAATTCATCATGGAAAGAAACAGACCTAGCTACAAAATGACTAACAGGACCTTCTATTCATCTGTACAAATCTGGTGTGTGGCTGCATTCATTTCCATACAATCACTGGAAAATATTATGTTGATTGTTGGGAACAGATCTTTTATGGGGAGGAAAAAAAAAAAATCCATGCTACTGATCTGCAGTGGAATTGGTAAATGGGTAAGACAAAGCTTTAATAATATTATTCTGTGTGACATCTGATGTAAATAATACAGTCCTATTAATCTCTCAAGCAATCAGAGTCTGGCTGTTAGAGGCAGCCAAGTATGAGCAATGGTATTATCTCTTCTCAGGAACGTTGGAGCGGAGTCGCAGATCCATTGCTGTGAAAGCAGTGGCTGCACCAGCTCAGGGAGTCACACTCAGCAGTGTGAAGCAGGGCCCAGCTCCCCATGCTGGGCTGGGGTTCAGGAGGACCTCTCCAGGGTCTCTTTGGACTCCATCCTGCAGCCAGTCTGTGGGAGGGGTTTTGGGAAGCCGTGGCTTCTTGGGAAGCGCGGATGTTCTGTCCTTCGATTCTTCCCCATCCCACCGCAGGGAAGGTGAACTCCATCAGCTCGTGGTCAGGGATGACCGAATCCATCTTCTGCTCAGGTGCCTCTGGGGCATGACTGACAGTGCATCCTCCTCCGGGCAGCTCTGCAGCGCTTGTGCTGAACCCAGCTCCGGATGTAGCCCCACTGAATGCAGAGCAATGCAGGAGTTAACGTTGCTCCCCCTCGAAGCACGTGTGCAGTGGCTCTCCTGTAACAAGATGTTAGTTAAGGCAGCCAAATGAAGCAGAATTTTTAAATGAGAGCCTGTTTCTTGAGTGTGATTGGAGGATACCATTGCAGGTCAGGGTTGTCTGATTCCTCACAGTTCGTTGAGTAGAGAGCAGCGAGTGTTAGAGATTGACTTCTAAACCCGATAGGGTTTTGTTTATAGCGAAGCTCGAGTCATTCATTCTAAAGGATGGAGGCATAAAGCAGCAATGGGTTCATTTAAAAAGAATTGACATGGGTAATTTAATTAAATTGGGGTTTGAAGTCTCATTACAGAAAATGAAACGTTATTTCTGCACTGCTTTTCAACCCATCTGATGTGTTTGATAACATCCCCCCCCCCCCAACCTGCACAGAAATAGTAATGACCATGTAAGTTGCTGCTGAACTTCCCAGCTCCAGAGGCTCTATGCAAGGATGTGAACAGTGTTCTGGGGCAGGGAGCAAGGGAAAGAGCCTTGTCTGTTGCAGCTTGTACCTGGGGAGACGGGAGCCCAGGGCTGTGGCCGGGGGGTGCTGGCTGTGCTCTCCTGTGCTGCTCCTCTGCATGCAGATGGGTGCTGAGAGCCTGAGGTTACAGCAGAAATGAAAAGCAGCTGAAGCAATGCAGGAGTTGAGATGTGTGTGCCATTAGAATTAATGAAGTTTAAGGTGGTAGGGTTGCATTTAATCTGGAAGTGGGTTAACCAGAAAACAAGGTGGCCTGGTTGGATGCAGCATAATCCTGTATTCATTACAGATTAGACTGTAATTTCCCTTGCTGTGAGGGATGCTGTCAGTGTGCCTGCCTTAGGGAGCACTCTCTGGCACTGGGGCTCACCCTGAGGAAGCAGCTGGGGCTGCTGGTGGAGGGAGATAAACCAGGGAAGGTTCCAATCTCGATCCCATAATCCTGAAGCACTGTACCCCGGCAGGACCGAAAGGTAAAAGGTAGCGTCTTTGCATCGCTTAGCGTTAGAGATTTATGCTTCACTTCACATACTTACACACAGTTCTGGTTGTATTTTATTCTGCTGCATGCTGTCTATACTAGCATATCATTTTCCTTTTAATCTTCCTCTTTTCCTTGGCAGAGCTGCAGGCTAAACCTCCCTTTGCTTGTAGGAATTCATCTGGTTCTGTTTGTGCCCCTGACAAAATTGCTTCCAATGAGAAACCATCACTCAGCTTTGAATGACCATGTTTTCCTTCCTCTGATGTTTCAGCCTTAATGAAAAAGAACTGCAATACAAGATGCTGCAGATGGGCCTGATTCAAATTTGATTGTGTCATTCTCAGGCTTGGTTGTCCTCATTGGGTTGTATCTTGGGCTCCAAACCTGTGATTTGAGTGAATCTGTTGGAAGTGGCTTAGGGGGGCCGATAGAGTTTTCTTTAAATTCTCTCAAACTGCTGTTAGAGGCATTGGTTAAGGATTTACCTGCACTTTAGCTGCACCTTCACCACCTCATATTTGAGTATCCTATATTCTTTCCAGTGCAGCCTGTTGTTGGACTGTATTTTGCCTTCAGGAGAGCTGGGTCCATTCTTCAGAGTCCGGTTTGATGCATATGCATGAATGTGGATTAAACCCACAGTGCAATGAAGTATGAATCCTATTGGGCTGAAATGCTGCCCTTTGTCCAGGCAATAGGAGAACCTGTAATTAGCAACTGCCTTCTGTGTGGTTCTAAGGTATAACCAGCTCTGCTTGCGTTGCACATTGCGGTGTCCCACAAAGGTTGAGTGAGAGACAGAAATTCCAGTCAACTGCAGTTGTGTTAAATAGAACAAGCTTGGGGACAGGGGGAAGAGAGAGCCTTTGGTTTAGGAACTTTGGTCAGGAAAGTGGATCTTGCTTTTCACTGAATAGCTTAGGGAGTGATTTTTGCTTCCTTGGTAGAAATGGGACTTAATGGTAACTGGCCTAATGAATGCGGGTGCAATTGAGTGGGGTGAGTTTTGTGGTTATTTGCTCTTCACATTTGAAGTGGTGTATTTGCTGTGGGATGAGCCTTCCCTTGGGATTCTTCACCTGGCAGCTCGGTTCCAATGCACTGTCTCTAACCAGAAACAACTTTCTTTGGCAGTTCTACCAAGTCATACGTGCGGAAATCCAGGGAGGCTGCAGAACGGGATTCAGCAAGGAACAACGTTCAGCATCGGGGACAGAGTGAGATACAGCTGTAATCCAGGCTTCTTCTTGGAGGGACATGCCTTGCTCACGTGCCAGGCCAATTCGGAAAACAGTGCCTCCTGGGATTTTCCTCTCCCCTTCTGCAGAGGTAAAGGGAATTCTCTTCATCTGGAACCTGGAATTAATGGGCTCTTTGGGGGTGGGAAAACCTTCACGGACTGTAAGCTTGATGTACAAGACTTGAAAACTAAACATGGTGTACTTAAAATTGAGGTTCCTTTTTACTGGATTCCTTAAAACTGCCAGGGTTTGTGTAAATAACAGGGAGGCTGTGAAGTGCTTGGTGTGTTCAAAGTGCTGCACAGCTGCTTTGGCTTCAGTGTCCTTAGTTCTTTTCTAATCCAATTTCAGAGTTGGCCCATCCCTGGCAGTGCTCAAGGCCAGGTTGGACACAGGGGCTTGGAGCAAACTGCTCCAGTGGAATGTGTCCCTGCCCGTGGCAGGGGTTGGAGCTGGAGGAGCTTTGAGGTCCCTTTAGACCAAACCAGTCTGGGATTCTTTGTCTAAAGTCCATGAGGGAGGGGGGAGCAATGTAGCACCTGTAAGATAATGCACATACCCAAGATCATGCAGGTTTTCTAGCTCAAATACTAGAAAATGAGCTGGGTTTCTGCTTCCTGCAGTGGCAGGCTGGTTTCCCTCATGGCACGTTCCACAGTGGTTGTGGTGCTTTGCCTGTGCGGAGCAGTGGTGGGTTGCAGCGGCAGCTTTGGACATGGGATGCTGTATGGAGGTGAAATCCGGCTGCGGTGCAGGGGTTGGCCAGCTCTCCTACAAGCCCTTTTAAGTAGGAAAACTTAGGTTCCTTGACCAGGATAGAGACCTTCTTGCTGATCCTCTGGGGTGACAAGAAACTGGAGAGTCTGTGAACATGAAAGTGTTGGTGGTGTTATACCAAAACAGTTGCTGCTGTTTGAAGTCTTTTTGCCTCAATTCCTTGTGTACTTCAGCAAAGCATCTCACATCGATTCTTTTTATTGACGCTGCTTGTGCAATCAATCAGCAGTTCTAAGCTGTGGCATAAATCTTGAATTTAAAGTGAACAGATATTGTTTGCTTGGTGTGTTTTTAATGCTTGCTTGAATCAGTTACACAGCAGTAATCATAAACCAGTCTGTGATTCTGGGTTGAAGGGACCTCAAAGCTCCTCCAGCTCCAACCCCTGCCACGGGCAGGGACACCTTCCATAAAGCAGTTGCTCCAAGCCCCTGTGTCCAACCTGGCCTTGAACACTGCAGGGATGGGGCAGCCACAGCTTCTCTGGGCACCCTGTGCCAGCGCTCAGCACCCTCACAGGGAAGAGCTTCTGCCCCAGAGCTCATCTCAGTCTCCTCTCTGGCAGTTAAAGCCATTCCCCTGTCCTGTCCCTACAGGCCCTCGTCAAAACTGATGCCCCAGAGCCCCCAGTGATGGGGGGTTCTGATACACTTCCGAACAGAGGAATGTTCAATTCTATGGTGGCCACGTCAGTGCGGTGGGAATTGCTCTGCTGGCAGCAGAACAGGCGCTGGTTTAGGTGCACGGTGTGGCCAAGTGCCTGCGGGCTCCTGGAGGTTGCTGCTCCTTTCCCATGGATCTGGTCCTGATCCTTCAGGACTTTACCTCAGGTGAAACTTGCAGGGCATTTTTTTGGCAGCAGGAAGCAGAAATCTTCTCATGTAACATTTATATCTCGTTCCAGGAAAGCAGAAAGTAGCAAAGGCAGTCTGCAAATGAACTTGCTGAATTAGGAAATCAGCTGAGCTGCGTCCACCCGGCTTTCAGCAGTCAGACGCTTGCGCTTGGCTGATAAACAGACTTCAGTTGTTGCAAGGGGCAAAAGGATTTGCATCCTGACAGCTCTGTGCCACCTTCTCCAGGGAAAAGAAGGGTTTCAGAGATCTTGCCTGAAGCAAGATATGCATTTCCCCGCAAGAAGGCATTTGTGGCTTATAATTGATAATAGTATTAATTACTAATTTAATATTATAAGTAATTACTAATATTGGCTTACTGGTGATTGTCACCTGGAAGTTTGTTAAATGACTTTGTACATATTCTTTTGTTTTCTAATATGCTTTGGGGATGGGTCATGCTGATGGGTCAGATCCTGACAAATGGAGACAAGAAGCGTCCCTTTGCACTGATGTTAAAATCCCAGAGGCTGCTTTGGGAATAAGTAGGCTTGGCTGAT
This sequence comes from Psilopsiagon aymara, assembly GCA_024733675.1. Taxonomy (NCBI): domain Eukaryota; kingdom Metazoa; phylum Chordata; class Aves; order Psittaciformes; family Psittacidae; genus Psilopsiagon; species Psilopsiagon aymara. Next base: position 46,880 of record JANRGW010042596.1, on the reverse strand, counting down.
GTCACAGCGAAGGCCAGTGTTTCATCTGGGGATTCTGCCCTTTCCTCCTTCCCCTCCTCTCCACTATAATGGTGAGATAAGGGTTGAAAACAGGGCAGGTTTCTACCGTGCTGTCTGATACCCTCTTTGGGTTTCATGTTGCTCTTCGTGCTTGTCTTCTGCTTTGGAACATCCTTTTCTCCGTGTTAGTGGCCTTGTCTCTGTTTCAGTCTTCATGCATTGAAATAACTGAAGGTGCAAACAAATGCATTGCAGAAAAGAGTAAGAAATGAAGGTGTTTGGGAGGATGTGCCATGCCAGCAACTCTTCAAAGGAGTGCTGTGGCTCAGCTGCTTTTTCTGCAGAGGATTGGTCTGCACTCCCTTCACTCAATGCTCATTTAATACAGTTGGGTTTTTATAAAGGACAAGTGTAACCTCAGTGAGAAAGGGAAGTAGGAAGGAATTCCAGATGCAGAAGGAATGGCTTGGTGAGATGTGTCTGTGCAGAGGTGGTGAGGGAGCTGGTGCTGCAGCTCGCCAGTGGCTTTGAAAGCGCAGTTACATCAAAATTGATTCTTGTACTCTGAGCTAAAAGAGACTGTAAATTCAGCCTGCACAGACTCCGCTCTGATGAGTTATGCTTCTTGCTTACGTGGCAGGAAGGATTAAACGGCAGTGATCTCATTCAGGGAGCACCCAAGCAGCAGCAAATGCCATCTCCATGCTGGTCTGTGGCGCAGGAACCGGGTGCTTCAGCTGAGGCTGCCCAGAGGAGAAGCTTGGCTGTGCCTGGTGGACCATGTGTAACTCAGCTTTGCCTCAAGGACTGAAAGTCCTCAGCAGGTCTGGGTCAGGCTGTGAAGTCTGGACTGAGCTGACGTTTACCCGTGTCAGAGATGTCTGGAATGGTTTCTTCATTGCATTTTGTGTGGTTTTTACATGCTTTCTGCCCGGTTGTTCTGTATGCACAGAGTGAAATGAGGCCTCAGACTTCATCTAAACGGCGCTTTAAGCAGAGTCCTACAAATCTAGCTGTATTTCTGTCTTGACAGTTGGCATGCTGGTTGCAAAACCCCGGCACTCTTGGGATGCTGCTTCTATTCTTCTGTAGCCACAGAAGGAACAGTCCTCACCTGCGTCTGTTTATTTCAAATAAAGCAAAATGGTGCATCTGAAACTGCCAAAGAATACCTGGAAACATCTGAAGCCGTTTTGTAGCGCACCTTCACGCATGTGGAAGGAAGCCTTGCCCAGGTTGTTTGCTGATCTTGTCTAGAACTGATGGGTTTGTGACTGCGGCAGCAGCTGAGTGCGGAGCCCATAACCCCACGGAACAGTTGGGTGCTTGCTAAGCTACATTTTAAGCATATCAAATATGTATAATCTCATTAAAAGGAGTCTGTCTTGCTAGAACTGAAACAGCTGCTTAGACTGCGCTGAGCCCAGAGCAATTGAAGGGCTGGCCAGGAAGACTGTGCAGGATTTTAGAAGCTGTTTGACAGTAACAACCTCTACAAAATTAGGGAGCGTCTGTTTAGAAGCGGGTGGGAAGGGAATGCGCTTCCCATTGAGTACCTTTTGCAATGAGAAGTTTCCAAGGAATTAAAACCTTTCCTTTCAATAACGAACAGGCCCAACCCAGCAGACTGCTGCTGCGTCCTCTGCACTCTAAGTTAGCTCAGTCGTGTGAAAAGTCCCGTGTTTCAAATGGCTGTCACTGAGTCTACATCCTTGAGCATGTTTTCCATCGTCTCCTGTATTCCCTCTAGTACAAGAACAACTTTAAACTACCAGATCCAGCCCCAGACTTCCCAGACCACCATAGTAAACGTGGCTGAGAACTTTCCGATAGGAGCTGGTGCTTCCTCATTGCCTTTGCCCTCAAGTGTGCTGTGTTTAAGGGTTCTCTGTAGACCTGAGCTGCTGAATCCATGATCATAGTGAGAAGCAAGTGTTTGGTCCAGAGCATCCGTGCCCTTGAACATGGTGTTTGTCTGCAGAGGCTGGATTCTTGCATATGTTTCATGGTAGGTTAGCAGGACCTTGCTGCAGAGGTTCTTTGAATGGTTGCCTAGGGCCAGGCAGGCAACAGTGATGCTGGACGTGTTCTGTAGGAGATAACTGCCCCTCTGGAGGAAAGTGTGTCTTTAGAATAAATTGCTTATTTTATTATACCTTTTTCCTTGCTGAAGCAGGTAATGACCTTGCTCCTGCTTTGCCTGTCTTTGCTCCTGGGCACGTGGTCTGGGAATGCGCTTGGCAAAGAATCTTTTCTGCATCTCTTTCTTTCTAGCATCTGCAGGGGCATTTATTCATGAGAAATTAGATTTGAACATTCCAGTAAACGGGTGAATTGTGCTTATCTCCTTTGGCTGGGATCCATTCATCCTCCAAAAAGCATTTCCTTTCTGCTTGTCGGGGGGGAGGCATTTGGAAGAAGCCCTTTCACTTCTTGCATGGATCTTCTTTGGAGGTCCCGCTGTCAATCTGGTGTATGATGCATTGAAGTTTGAAGGGTTTTCTGATGCTCAGTCTAGATGAGAGATATTTCTGTCATAAATTGATGACTCTAACTGGACTTCAGTGTCTGCAAATAACTTTAATTCACTGCAGTGCAATTGCAGTGAATAGATAACTTTGCTGTAGAGCATTAATTGGGATTTCAGCGGCCTTATTCAGTGCTGGTTTTGGCTGCTGGGATGGCCCAGAAGCAGCTTTGTAGCTGCCTGCTTATCTGGGGTGTTCTACTCGTATTTTTTCCTGGTTGCTGTGAGCTCTGCATGTGCCATCAGCACAGAAGCAGTTGCAAAGGGCTGTGGTGTCCACAGGGACTTGGAGGTGCCTTCGCCTCCGAGACTTCTCCTTCTGCTGGTTCGGGTGGCTGGATGCCCTGGCAGAGCAGATGGCCAGGGAAGGAGAAGCTGGCGTGTCTGTTTGGTTTGTCGAGTTCCATGAGTCTGAGGCTGCACGTTTCAGCTCTGCTGATAAACCCCACTGGCAGCACAAGGCACTAATGCCAGGGAAGGTCTAAACCTGAAGGAGCCTCCTGCAGAATTGTCCTGCCCTTTCCCTGGGTGCCAGTGACCCCATTGCTGTTAATGAATGTTCTCCCCTGTGTTAATTTCAGTTTGGAAGGGGTTGTTCTAAAAATAGGCTGTAGTGAAAATAAATGTGATGTAGAGCCCCAAGCTCCTTGACTAAAGCATCTCAAGTGAGTGCTGCTCTGTATCATGTTGTAAAGTTAACAGGCTTTTCCTAGCAGCGTTCCAAAGAAATGCAGAGCTGATGCTGGTATGTATGAGAGGAGTGAGCTGCCCAAATGAATCCGCGGGTTTCCTTTCTCTTCCTGCCCATGTTTTCTGGAGATGCTCCTCTGTTAATTGCTCCTGCTGATAAAATTCAGGTTATAAAACTGAAAGAGCCTGCAGCAAACAGGAGATCCAGTATGTGACCGGGAAGTGTCACTGCTGTATTGCTGAGCAAGGGGTTACACTTTTACCACTGATTTTGGTAAGAGCATGAAAAGAAATCAGAGCCAATAAAGACACATAAGGCAGGGGTGTGGGATACTCCCCTCCGTTCCTGTCAGGTTTCTGTTAAATACCATGCTTGTACTCAGTCCTGTTGTCCCCAGCCCTTGGGGTGTTCCTGTTGCCGGTGAAGATGCTGAGATCTGTCTGGGTTGGAACCCAACGTCTTTCCCCACTGTGACAGTTTCCACTTACCTGTGAATCCTTTCTTGGTCACTGAATTCCCGGTGGTTTTCCTCCTGCTTGTCTGGCTATGCGGATAGGAGGAAGAACGGAGAACACCACAGAAGATCCTCATCAGGAATAAGGGATGGAACAGGAAACTTGGGCAAAACCATGGGAGGAAATAGCATCCTGGCAATGAGACGCGTTCGGCTGGGAGCCACCAGAAGCTCTGTCAGTTGGGGGCTTAAAATTAGACTGAACAAATCCCTAGTGAGTGTGTGCTGGGGAATAGGCTGGCACTTGCCAGGAGACACTGGCTGACCTGGTTGGATTTTGCATTCCCAACGTCATTGTCTCTTAATAGTGTGTAGTAAAACACGTCCCAGCAAAAATGATGGCGCTTTTAAAGCTTTGATTTGATTTGGGCTTATTCTTTTTTGATGTTCTGCTTTATGCATTTCTGCACTATCTGATCAGCTCACACTCTGTTTCCAGCTGATGATGCCTGCGGAGGGACTTTGCGGGGACAGAGCGGGATCATCTCAAGCCCTCATTTTCCCTTGGAGTATGGCAATAACGCAGACTGCACGTGGACTATTCTTGCTGAACCTGGAGACACCATTGCTCTGGTTTTCATGGATTTTCAGCTGGAAGATGGATACGATGTTTTAGAAGTTGCTGGAACGGAGGGATCTTCGCTCTGGTAAGTTACGACTGCCCACAATTCACTGTGGTCTGTACAGTCGTGTAGTACCTGCTGATATTTTGTGTGTGCAGATACAAATGTAATAGCGTGTTCAGAGTGAAGATTGTGCCTGAAGGAGGGCAGTTCCATGTTATTTGTAGTCAAAGGTTGTAGCTGCTTCCTTCTAATGAAACTCCCTGGGATGCTTTTTGTTTCCTTGGTAAACTTTGCAGTGACAATTACCCACCTTAACTCCTGTTCTCTGCAGTGCGATTTCATAGTGTAGCTGCTGAGAAGTTAGGAGCTTAAAAACACGCAACCAAAGCAACCGCCCAACACTTCAGAGCCCAGGAAAACCCCCTCAGACATCGGCGTGCCCAGACCTTGCTTTTGCTGAATTGTTTTGTGTTTATGACTAAATCTGATGCTGGCAAGTTGACTTCACTGTTAATGAACTTCCGGCAAACGTTCCTACAGATGGTTTTGTCCTTTAGGCAGAGGCTGTGTGCAGAATATCAATGCCTCCTCCCTTTGTCTGAGCAATGCTTTCAGAAATAGTGCTTTTTATGTATAATGAATGCCACGCTTTTTTTCTGACATACAAGAGCTGCCCAATGGGCAGGGCTGTGAAGTCTGAAGTGAGGGCTTGCAGGAGTCTGATGTATTGCTCATGTTGCTTTTATAGCAAAGGCCAGCTCTGCCACTGGTCGATGTAGACGCTGTGATCTCCTGCACTGTGAGCGCCCTCAACGAGCAGCTAAAAACCCTAACGAGCAGCAAATGAAGGGAGTCCCTTTAAACCTGACATCCCTCTGGAAGGGAAGGACTAAGCGTGTGAAATACTGAGGTGTTGCCTGGGATCTCAGCAGGAAGCTGAATTACGATTATTTATGCCAATTCTGTCGCAACCACAAATAATGTTCATTTAAGTAATTTATGCGGGCCTGGCAATTATGGGGGAATAGGATTTGAATGTTTAGGATGGATTGATGGGAGAGAAGTCGCCATTTACCATGCACCAATTATTTACTGTTCCCAGGACCCCTCTGAAAATTAGATGTTGCTGTTTCATGGAAAAAACCCTCGGTTTATTAGCATGTATTAATATTTTAGGGCACTGTTGGTTTTTAGCCATCGTGTACAGCAGCAAGGCTCAGTCGTCTGTGGTATGCAGTAAAGATGAATGTAGCTAGTTAAGAAACATTATTCAGCCTGGAGGTGTTGCCGGTGCGGCACTGTGTCTTGTCATACCCAAAATAAAACAATGCCTGTCAGAGGGAGCCTGCTGCAAAGAAATTAATAAACTACCCATAAATACAGCATGGTAGAACTTTAAAAATGGCAACATAGAGAAATAAGCCCTTTGACTTTCAGTAGTGCTTGCATGTGCACAGCAGTCCTTTGGAGAGGAGATCTAGTAGCTCATTTAGAGGTGGTATGTTCTATGGATAGCAGTTTGGGAGCCTTGTCAGGGGGGATAATGATGTATTTTCTTTCCTTATTCCCCACCTAGTGCCCCTGTCCTGCATCCGTAACGATGCCTTTCCTCCGGGTATGTTTTTGGTGGGAGCTGGATGAGCTCTGCTTGCTGTAACAGCAGCAGGCTCCTGTTTGATGGGCTGGTGGAGCGTGAGCTGTGCTGGGTCAGGGAGCAAAACCCAGGTCACACAGACAGCAGTTTCATCCAGGGCTCCCAGATGCAGCCATTCCTGCTTTGAGGCTCATCCTGCATCTTTCCAGCACCATGAAACACAGGCAAGATAAACATACCAGTCAGTTGAAAGGGATCTCATTTAGCATTTTTGAGAAGGAAACTTTTCAGTCCCATAAGCAGAATTACAGAGAGTCTTGTTTTGAATTTCAGTTCTCAGAGCCAGCCTTTGGCTCAGAGCCTGATAATTAAATTCACATTACTCAGTTTTCAATAATTTTTGCCCATAGGGGGAAAAAAAAGTGGAGCTCCTATCTCCTCTTTAAACATGTTGTGATATGATTCAGCTTGAACGTATAGCGAAAACCCTTTTTTCCCCTCTGTGAGAACCTAGTTTTAATTATTGGTAATACGGCAGAAAGATTTGCAGCCAAATAAAGGGTTCTATTGAAGCATCTTGTAGCTAAATATTTCATTTCCGAAGCATTATAAATAGTTATAATCTTGCCTGAGATGTACATAAATAAAATGAAATATCAGCTGGGGTATAGCTCCTATGTATTCCCAGGCTGTGGAATATCATCTACTGGGGTATTTATAGGACCACTAACTTGGTGCATTAAGTAAGCTTGACTTGGCTTGTGCTTACTGAGAATCTCCTGCGTTGTCGTTCATCCTCCCCTCTTGAAAAGCAGATGCTTTCTTGGTTTTTGATGAGCCAGGTTCCCTTCACCCTCTTGCCTTCAGCAGTCACCACAGCTGTGTCCAAATCCTGCAATAAGTCTTGAAAGAGTAAGGGCATTGCAGGTCCAAGCATCCATATGTCAAGCAGAGCAATAGAGGCTGAGTAGCTATTTGAGACATATTAATAAAATGACCCATTTACAGCTCTTTTAACTGCTATTGCAGCTTCTGTCGTGGGACCTTGGGCCTGGGTTTCCTTGACAGGTGAGAAATAAGATTCTACTGAGCAGAGAACAGGAGGGGAAGAAAATAGCAATGTGAAAAAGAGCCTGTCAGAATAGGAAGGACATTGGGGGGGGGGTCTCCAGGCTACACGGAGAAATTGGAAGGATGGCAGTAGCTGCCCTCTTCTCCTTAGAGGTTGGCTGGAGTGGCCTTTCAATCACAGCCCTTCTCTACTAGGGCAAGAATGTGCTTGGAGAGGGTATATCTGTCATGTCATTATTCCCAGACTTTCTCTTGTCTTCAAGACTTGGGGTTCTCTTCTCCCTCGTTTTCTGCTAGCTGGGAAACCAGAATGAATCAGTGCTGTTCTTCTCAATAAATAGAGGTAAAAGAAGCAAATCCCTCAGAGAAGCTTGGGCTCCAGTCCCTGAGGGGCTGAGCTCTGTTGATGGTGTGCTCAGTGTCAGTATCTGTTCAGAGCTTGGGTGGATGCTTCTCAGGAGTATCTGTGGATTACGCCTGTTTGTGGTACCCGTTTAAAGCTTTCTTCCGTGGAAGCTTCCCTGTGGGAGCTCAGCTCCACTGAAGATAGCAAAGGGTTTCAAGCTGAGCACCCAAAATGTGCCCATGAGTTTGTCTTATGACAAGGAACTCTCCAGGCTCATCCTGGATCGCACTGAACCCCCTCTGTGGCAGGCATGTTCCAGCCTCATCTTCCCTTTAATAGCTCAGTGATTGCTCTGGAGCTTTGGGTAGGTTTGATTTGGTTTAAAATGCTGTTCTTGCAGAGAAATTAGGATTGTGCTGTGGAGCAATTGCTTGGCTGCGCTCTGAGTGCACTTAATAGAGGGTAAGTTCTTGCTTTCCGTGGAGGCAGAGGTGTGCATTTCCTCTGTTTGTACATATTTGCTGCAGTTTAAGTATATGCAAACAATGAAAATGTGCTTGTCTGTCTCTTGCACTTCTTCTGTCATCCATTCAGATCTCATGTGGCTGATCTGGGACCTGTATCTAATATTAGGCATAATGACTTGCATTATGATTATTAAAGCATTGTGCTGCTATTGCCAGAGAAGGTGGTGGGTAGGAAGTGACTAATAATCCAATTTACGTGTGTTTACAGGAATTGAGTAAGATCAAGTGTGTGTTTTGCTGGGTATAATGCAGGTATTTAGCAAAGAAGGTTTTTACAGTCTTTCCCATAGAGCTGAAGCAAGTGAGATGACTCCTGCTTCCCTACGATCCTCCTGACTGAGTTATTCTCCCTGATGGAATGCAAGTCTAATTTTAGGGGGGTTGCATCATCTCTCATGTTGCCCCTCTGCTGCCCTCCCACTCTTTGAGCTTTTCCATGTCATTTCCCCAGGAAACATCTTTTCCTTGGTTTTCTGTAACTACTCCCATGCTAAGTGAATGCGATGGGAGAAGCAGGGCTGCACGTGGGTAACTGCCAAGCAGTGGAGTTTATTCCTCCTCTTCAGTCTCTCATCTTCATGTTGACTTTTCAGCCTTGGAGCCATATTTTGCTTGTCTCGCGCAAATGCTTTCCTTCTCCTTAGGACTAATTTTGCAGTTTGTTTGGGTAGACTTTGGTTTCAGTTTGTCTCTTAATTTCCTAGAAGCGAGTGTGGCTCAGCACATGCATGCGTATTTTGCATGACTTTTCTAGCCCGGTGATGTCTGATGTGAAGGCGACGCAGGCATCTTGTTCTGCTTTACTATGGTACGGATGTTGAGCTGTGGATATAAGGGACCATGTGTAGGGGTGACCCTCGGAGGAGAAAAATAACGTAGTTTGTGTTGGAAGGGATCTCGAAGCTCCTCCAGCTCCAACCCCTGCCACGGGCAGGGACACCTTCTGCTAGAGCAGCTTGCTCCAAGCCCCGGCCAGCCTGGCCTTGGGCACTGCCAGGGATGGGGCAGCCACAGCTCCTCTGGGCTGGGGACCTTTGCATTTAAGGTTCCTCTGTTTAATTGCAGAATATCTTCTGTTCTGGAGCTGGGCACAGGAAACTCCTTTCAGACATCATCCTTTATGGAAATCGTTTGGGAAGTTCTCTCTCATGGCTGTGTTTCTGTGGAGATCTGAGTTGAGGGAGGGACTGGTGGAGGAATCACCCGTGCTTCAGCAGCTCCTCTTCGCTGCTGCTGACTCTGTTTCTTTCCTTGTCATTATCTGCAGTTGACCCTTCCCTCCCCACCACCTTTGCCTGTCTGCCAAGTGGTTTCTAATACTCATTAAGGTTCTTCTATGTGAGATCTGCTTTGTGCTTCCCTCTTGATGCCAGGTAGTTGGTACCACTGGCCAGGCTAATCTGTTCGCACATCTTGTGCTCTCCTCTAAGGGATTAGAGTAGTTGTTGTCTTGAAGGTCACTGTTTCAGATGATCGTCAGTTGGAAAAAACTCCTCTGTGTGTGCTTCTAATGAACCAACCTATTTTCTTTATATCAAAGCAGCTTCTGATCCTTAGATAGCAGTCCTGGAGCTTTCAGCATGCATTTTCATCTCAGGCCTCCATTGATTTCTACTGAAGTCAGTGGAAAGACTTTGGCTCCAAAGGGCCGGTGAATTGGGCTTTAGTGAATCGTCACTTAGTGAAGTGGTTCCTTGTGCTGCCACGTTGCAGTTTGGGAGCCCTGGGCATGCATCTGCTGTTGGTCCATGTTAACGGGACAGCACTTACAGGTGTCGTGCAGGCTCTGCATTGCAGTCACCAACCGCCAGCATGGGTGGGAGCTGGACAGGGACCCTCTGTGTGCTCCCCTGCAGCTGCCGTTCCTTGCAGGGCTTCTCTAAGCAGATTGCCTGGTGACTGCTTTAAAGTGACTTTATCTCACCCTTGCCACCTCCTGATTTCTTTTCCAGTCAGTAATTGCTTTTATTTGAGCACTGACAAGCGTGATCCTGCCCGGGCTGCACGAGGCTGAGGACTGAAGCATTACTGTGTGTCTGGAATAACTTGTTTCATCACTAGTTAAAGCCCCAATAATGCAAGTGTGAAAGTTTTCCTGTGCAATGAATTAAGCTTCCTTATTGCAAGACCTAGTTAACTAATGGGTGTTTTATCTGTAATACTCAGCTGCTTTTCTTCCGTGGTAGTGTTTTGCATAGGACTGGGGGCAAATAAGAAACGTGTATGAAATGGCTTTTGAAATCTCTGCGTAAATGGCGGTTACATGCTGGGATCTGGAAAATAGACTTTGTTGTTTGATTGATGCAGTTTAATTCTATTTTTTACTCATAAAGCATTTATAATGTTTTTCATTAGAAACAAATCCTCCATAGGCTTCAACGCTGTGCAATGTTGCTTTAGTGGGGAATATTCCCCTTTTCTCTTAGAAGGTGTATTTTCTGGGATGTTTGGAGAAGATTTGTTGGAAACCAGGCCTATCCCCCTTGAGGCATCCTGCAGCTGTCGTTGCTGATGGGGCTGCGGTGGTCCCTTGCTGCCTCTGGTTTGTTCCTGGGATGTCCTGGATGGCCTTTGTAATGCTGTCTGAACTCTTCAGGCTTTAATTTTAATACAGATGTGCGGCATAGGTCAGAAAGCTGATGCCTGGCACGGGGTGCCTGGTTCTTGGTGGTAGCTGAGGGGTGGAGCTGGTTGTTTCCTTAGTGGATGCAGACAACATCTTGATGGCTGTTTTGGAGTTAAAGGATTGGTTATGCTTTGTACAATGTAGTTTCTGCAGTGTTGCACATTGTCCTGGAGCTCCTGAGCCTGTTGCACTGCAGAAGTAACTGGGAAATTCCAGAAGAGCGAGCTGCTCAGGGTAATGGCATTTAAAGATGCTCTGTCATTCAGCAGGTATGTCTGGCAGGGAAGGGAACATTTCAGCTGTCCCCCAGGTGAGGAGGACTCTGATGCCAATCCATGCAGCTCCTTCCCGAGGCCGCGGTGTGGCCGAGCACTGGGTGCAGGACTTGCTTCCCCCTGCTCCTGTCTGCTCCCAGTGCTTCCCAGAGCCTGAGCGAGCTGCTCTCGTGCCGGGAGTGTGGCAGGGAGAGAGGCTTCTTGTGACAAATGACAATGAAAGGCCTTCACGACCTCTCCCACTCATGTTTCATTCAATAAAACATGATTAGATTTCGTATACCACTTTCTGGCTAATCTTATTTTTCCATGCATTAATATGATTAATTCTATTTGCTGGATAGCAGAGAGCATTTCATGAATATTCAGGCTGGCTTTTTAAGCCAAGGCAAAAGATGCTTTTAGGCTGAAAATTACCCTGATCATGTTGTAATTATCCTTTTTTACCCTAATTTGTCCTTCTTTGTTGTTTGGTCACCTCGGATGCAGTGTGAACCTGATGTGAAGGCTGCTGCTGTGTGGATGGCACCTCAAGGGATGAGGTATGGGAATGCCTGTCGGACGGGGAGAATCCCTGAAGGTTACTAAGTGAAGAATTAGTATTTAGCTGTTTGGGTGCTAGATGCAGATGCATGTTAGAAGGAAAAAAAAGGCTTGTTTGCCGGACCCCTCAATGCCTGCAGGCAAAAGGGTTCTTCTGAAAGAGGCCTCACGCAAATCAGGGTAACACGATGGCCTGAAAGCTGGGAAAAATAGTGGTCATCTCAAGAGTACCTTCTGGATGTGACCCAATGTGTAAGTGACCATATTGATCGAAAGCTGGTGAATAATACTGCTATTTGGCAGGGGAAGGAGGCTTCGTGGAAGTGCAAATGATGTCAGAGGTTGTAAGAAGTTGGACATCCAGGGTTCTCTTTAACACACCATGCCCTTAACACAGCGGGACACTGATTTCCCAGTTCAAGCAGGGATTTGGATGCATGTTGGTGTGCTGGATCACTGGCTTCCCTTAGAGGTGCTTCCAGAACATGTCTTCTTATCCAGAAACCAATTCCTGCTATTGCTGTGCCAGCTCTGCCACTGCTGGAGCGAGCTGAGGAGGTGCAGCTGCAGAGGGGTCCATCTCCCTTTGCAGAGCTGTTTGCTGTGTTGAGGGAGTTGCATTTGCGTGTCAAAATCTGTCTGCCAGAGCTGATAATAGTCGTGTTTTACACTGCTCACCCTTATCTGCAACTTCAAAGTGAAGGAGCAGCACCACCTCTGCAGCTGTTCTCGTGCTTTCAAAAACATCTTTCTGCTGAGGTTTCTGTGCTCTGTGGATGCTCTCTTGTATTTGCGTTGTGTTAAAGAATGGAATGCTTTGTCTTCAGATGTCACCTGCTTCACTAAGTGTATTTGAAATGATCTCTGCCTGCTGCTATCCTTCCCCAGGCTCCCTGCAGCTGCTTCCCACCTGCGCCCAGCTCCTGGAGCTGCTCTTGGTGTGCTGTCAGTGGAGTCACCACCGAGAAGCTCAGTCTGGTGCTGAACTCATCTCTCTAGTTTAAATTGATGTCTGGATGCCTGATGTGAACGTATCTCATGAACTGTGATTAAACTGCAGCTCCCTTCTAATTTGCATTATATCCTAATTCATGAAAGTTGAGGAAGAATTGCATTTACCATGGTTTGCTCAAGCTGTTGAGAAGTGTCATTTTGTGACAGCACTCACATCGTGAATCTCAGCAAGCTGAGGCTGATAATAGCTGCATTCCTTCAATCTGTGGTATAATGGTGTCCTTGGCAGTGCTGGAGAATGGTCGGTCTTGATCTTGAAGGTCTTTTCCAACCCAGTTGGTTCTGTGGTTCTAACCTAGGCAGATGTGCTCTCTGTACACAGGCACAGTGAGGAGCTTCATTTTAGGAGGAGCTGCTGGTCTGTTCTTTATGCTTGAACAGCATCACCACCCTTCCCTTTGTGTTCTTAGAGACAGAGGTGGGGAGGTGGAGAGTAGATGTGAAGATCAGGAGGAAAACTTCAGTGTTTCAGATTAGGGAAACGCTGCAGTTCCTCTCAACAGGGCAGATTCAGTGAAGTGTTTCCAGGGCCGCCACTGCAGCCATGGGAATGGAAGAACTATTCAGGTTAAGAATTACAGTGTGTTTTCAGAGCTAGTCCATTGTATTTGTTAAGCCATCCTGACATATATGTGATGTGTGTCTTGACAAACATGTTGGGGTACAGAAGCATACAGAGACACCTATCTGCCCATGGTAGAGGGGTTGGAACTAAATGGCCTTTAAGGTCCATTCCAACCCAAAGCCGTTCTGTGACTCTGGTTCTGGAATCAAGGGTTTGGGTTCTCATGGCTGGTGTATTTTGGTGCTGCTTGGCAGCACTTTGGTTTGTCAGGGCAGGTCGTGCTCTCTTTAGTTCATGCCGAGGTTGGCTTTGACAGTCTTGGCTGTTCTACAGTATGGATGTTTTGATTCTTCCTCCCAGGGACCTTTCTTGGATTGATAGTGGAGATCAGAAAGATGCCAGTGCATCAGTAAATATCAGAGGATTAGTAATAGAGAAAATGCTGTCAGCAGCTGATGACTCTTTCTGTCCACACTAAGCTGGAATTTTCTACGACTGGAAAAGTAGATTATGGTGCTCCACTGATGCCATTTTGTGTAAAGGGCAATTCCTGCCTTGTAGGAGTCCAAAAGGGCAACACACAAGTAGCTGCTTCCCTTCCACTATGGTGACCCACGATTTGCTATGTGTCAGTAAACTGTGAAGAGTTACTTTGTCAGCAGTGACTGGAAAACTTGATGATCCTTCTCCATGCTTTTCAAATAGGCATGTTGGTTTGATGCTTCCCGATTGGAGCACAGCGGAAATATCCATCTCTGTTCTTTCCTTTATCCCTTTGTCTTCATTCTGCACTTCTCTGATTTTTATAATCATCTTTTAAATGATGGAGCAGTTCAAATTAGCCCTTTTAGTTAGAATTACCTGCATTAAAGATCTCCCTTAAAAAGAAAGGCATAAAGGTAATTAATTGCTTCAGTTATAATAATGTGGCTTAGCTTGTGGGGTTTGGTTAGAAAAACCTGGGTTTGATAAGTCAGCTGTTCTTGAAAGGGAAAAAGTAAAAGAGCTTCAGGCTGGAAGCTGGCAGGAAGGAACCTTGAAATTAGGGTTGTCCTCTGTCTAATGTAAGAGAATAAATTAACACCACTGATCCTGGAGCAGTGCCCTGTGCTCGAGACAGCAGGGTGGGCAGAGGAAAGAGCACGAGGAGGATGAGTTTTGACCAGTCACAGATGCTTTGTGTGATTTAAGAACCAAAGGATGCTTGTTCAAAGCCATGGTGGAATTTCTGGAGCTAGGAAGAAAGTCGAAGGGAAGGGGAAACTAAAGGAAAACACGTGGAAGAGGTTTCAAGGCCAGAACGGGCAGTGTTGGATGACTGGATGCGGCAGACCTGCCTGGTGTGAGCAGTTCGGAACCCTGAGTAATGGTAGAAGGGTGGAAAGGGTGACCAAGTGTTGGCTTCAGAACTGCAGGGAGCATCTCCCAGGCTGGAGCGGGCCTGGGGTGGCACAGGGCAGTGCTCCAGATCACAGGGCGATGCTCTGCTGTTCCTTTTGCTTCCCTCCTGCTCCCTGGGGTGTTAAACCTTCCTGGGCTCTATGCTGCCAGGGGGTGATCCTTGGAATGGGAGCTGCTGCTGGTCACTGTGCCCGTATCCCCCTGCAAACCCAGACACTGGTGCTCTAATGCCCAATGAGCCATCCATGGGTTTTACATCTTATGCTTTTAAGCGGTGCCAGAAGTACCAGAGCCTCTTACTTCAAGCCAAGCGCAGGGGTTTTAAAGGCTCTCTGATTTCTTGTTGTGGTTAATGGACTACAGGAGCTGTACTGAGGGAAGCAGCTCCTGACTGGAAAAACATCCCAGACAAAAAGCTTGGACGGCTCTGTCTGCTGTGCTGGATGCATGCACAGCCATTGCAGGCAGAGGAAAGCTCGCAGTAAAAAGCTTTGGGTCTCTTTAAACTCAGATAACGCGTGCTCTGACTTGAGCCTCTTCTCCAGTGTAAGGAAGAAAGCTCATAATCCTCTGCATGTCACATTGTCTAAAACTGAAACCAGCTTTAAGCCAGCAAATGTTTCAGCAGGAGGCTCTCTGTGTTGCTGCCCAGTGTCTGCCATGTCCCCAGTGCCCCTTGACAAGAAACTCAAAAGCAGGAAGCCCTCAAGTGACTGTTGTTCAGAGCATGTTGGCATTGATGCTTTCTTCCTTAGACCTCTTAAGGACCTGGAGATTTTTAGCATGAAATTAATCTGTCAGAGTTTTTGTGGGGAGAAGAAAACACCCATTCCATTCTGCAAGCCTGGAATATGTATAAGACAGAGCTTGAATTACAATTAATTTTGAAGCAAGTTAGCAGAGGTTTTGTTAATGGTGAACATCTTTATGGGTGCTGTTCCTTGTAAATCTTGAATTAATTGAGTCCAGAGGGACACAATAATAGATTTGGCGTTTGCTGTGGATGCCAGTGCTCGCTTTGCTTTTGGCACTGCTGCTCTTTCTTTGTGCAAGTTCTGATTTTAAGAAGTTGCCAAGAAAGTAACTGTTTTGCTTTTTCTGCCAACTTACCAAGAATCCATCTTCTTCAGCCTCTGAAAGGCTGCAGTGAATCTTTGGTACCAAAGGCTTGATGCTGTTTACCTCAGCTGACTCTGAGGTGTTCGCTGCTCTGAAGCTCAGGAGACTTAAGTAGGATTTCATTTGCGTCCTGAAGTTGTGCGATTTCCTTACCCGAAACATAAACCGGTCTGAAATGGTTGGAATTGTGACATTCACCTTTTTTTCCTCTCCTTAAATATTTTTTCCTGGGATCCTTTTCTTAAGCAGTTTATAGGTGACAATAAAAATAATGGAAAAAGAAATCTGAGTGTGTGAATGAGACCAGAACCTGACCTCAGCAGAGCTTTGGACCCCCCTTTACCTTGTAGATTAGAACGGGGGGGGTGGGGGTGGGTTGCAGATGTAGTGGTTTGTAAGGCTGTGCCCAGCAAAGTCAGATTGAACTGAAGTTGGATAGAGTCAAGTGAGAATGTCTTTAAGAGGCTGCAGGCTCTGCCATGGCTGCTGCAAGCCTCTAGTGCTATAAACAATGGGCAGCTTGGAATTGGTTGTTAATGGCTCTTTATTGATTGAAAGGGTAGAAAGTTCATCTAAATTGTGGATAATTTTGGTCATTTCCTTGAAGATTTGACTGCTGTGCAGCTATAATTGCTGCAGCAGCCTCTGACTTATAAGTAGCAGTGCTCATAAACCCATTAACGTCCAGTGCTGCTTTCAGGAGTGAAGCTGCAAGGTTGCTTTGTAAGGCCGCTTGAGCCACGGCATCTCAAGAACAGACGAGCCAGGGTAACCCTGAGCTCCTGCAAGGGAGATGCTCGGCTCCCGATGAAACGAGGGAGTTCACCAGTCCATGGGCTGGCTGCAGCCCGGGCTGGCATTGCCCTGTGTGCTGCCCGGTGATGGTGGTGGCTCATGTTGAGCCTTGGTCTCCCAGCACAGGCTGGGGCAGGAGTTCCTCTTCCCCTGGGCTGGAACTTTGTGTTTCCCATCCTGGGAGCTCTGTCTGCCCATTTCTGCAGCCTACGGAGGTCTCTTGGGGTAGCACCCGTCTGCTGTGTCAGTTACTGTTGTCCGCAGAATTGCTCTGTGTCTGCTGAGTCCCATCATCCAGGTCATTAATGAAGGTAGAAACCAGTATTGGCCCCATATTAGCTATTGTGTAAAGGTGGATTTCAGCAGAATGTGGACCCTTCATGTCTCCTGCCTTTCTCTGAGTGCTGTCATAGTCAGTTTAATTCCAGACTGAAGTATGTGTTTCAGGGTTCCTTATCTGATCAAGCACTTGGAGATACAGAGTGATAGGCAAGTGTGGAGCAATCAGCTCCAGTGGCACAATTCACATCAGCTGAGGAGACTGAGCGGAAGAGACGCAGATTGATCTCCTGTGTGAATCTGGAAGAGGAACTGTTACAGCAGCAAAGAGCACAGAAGTCAGGTAGGAAAAATCATAAAGTAAAACCCACTGCCAGGGCTTTGAAGTAGTCAACGGTTTCTGCAGTTGGAAGACTTCGCATTGTGTTAAGGTCATCCACAGGCTTCTTAAAAGGGATGTTCTGCTCTTGTACATTTCTTATTCTGCTGTCTTGGCAGCTTCAATGTGTCTGCTCAGGTTTTCCAGGCCCCTTCATCTTCCCAAGGCAGCCCGTGGAATGATGCTCCCTTTGCTGGTCACTGAAGGAAAGAGGCTGGCAAGGCCCTGCCACTAACCTCAGCCTGGCGTTCTGATGCTCAGCCCCTGCCAAGCCCTTGCAGAGCTGCTCTCAAGGAAGGATGGATGTGTCTGTTTTGTCTCAGCTGTGTGGGATGCATGGCTGTGTTTCTTTCAGCATTAGGGTAAGGTCAGGCAGTGAACTCCTCATTGATTTTTCAAGGAATGGGGTCATCCTGAGATTTCCCTTCCTCTTAAAATGGAATCTTTGCTGAACCGACTTGTGAGGGTTGTTCTTCTCACGCATGTGTCATAGCATCCTCTTGTGGTGGTGTTCCTGAGCACGTGCCCAGAAGAGGATTTAGTATCTTTACCCTCCTCATCTGGCTGGTATAGTGGATGAGCCAAATAAATTAATCAGCAGTAAGGGGCAGTTGTGAGGTTATGGCTTTGCCACCCTTGTCTTGGTCAGCTCCTGTTTACCAAGCAGCTGCTGGGACTCTGCAGCTGATGCTTCATTTCCAGTTGCTGTTGGATAGGTTCTCCAGTGTCTTGTAGGTTCAAGAGTAGGTAGTTACACATGGAGTTAATTGTTTATTTACTTAAACTTGTGTGTACTTTCATTTTTTGCTGTTCTCGGAAGCATAAAGCTTTTTTTGCAGTGAAAGTGATGGAAAACAGACTTTAAATCAAGCAATTTATTGAGCATATTTAATATTATATCAGCTGGTGGCTGTGGTCTCCCAAATGGTCATCTGATGAAATTGTTATATATCATGTAGAAAATCATAGAACGATTTGGGTTGGAAGGGACTTAAAGAACATCAAGTTCCAAAAGAAATTAGTGTTTTAACTGTATTATGCATGTTCATATTCTGTGGTATTTTGGGCATAAGATCACCCTGCAGAGAATTGCCCATCTTCGTCTGTCTGCCCAAATGAACATACCTGCTGCGGTTTTACCCGAGGTTAGGAAGAGCATAAGCAGATACTTATTTTATCCATCTAAATGATGAATTCTGGGAAAGGCAAAACTGTGCCTGTCAACCTGCTGCTCTAATTGCACTTTGATAACTGAGCACCTGCTTGTTTTGGTAGCTGTTATCGATTGAAGCAGATGGGTTTGCAGTTCGGGGGGAGTGGCACGCTTTTGAAGACCTGTTTCATTATCTTCATTCTAATTTGGAAGGAAGATGCCCTCTCACCAAGAGCTGCAAGGTCAACGGGCAGCCTCTGTGCTAAATGTGTTTCCTTCTTGGACAAGAGGGAGAAGGAGGGAGCTTGTAAAGCTATAGTAGCATCCACAGAGTGGCAGCTATATGTGCTGTACCGGCATGCAGGGGATGAATTTGTTATCGCAGTGATTTGTGCGCTACATCAAAGTTAATAAGGGTGGCAGGATGCACTGCCTGCCTCTTGGGTCCGTGCAGATGGGGGTGTTCTCTGTAACGCTCAGCCTGTGCTTTGGTGCAAGATGGACTCGCAGCAGTAAACTGCTCTTCGCCATGGTCCTGTGGCTTTTTAGCTTCTAGTAACTTGGTGTCTTTTTGGTCGCCTTAAAGCCAAGCTGTGAACAGAAGCAAGTTGTTGATTCTCTAAACCAAAAAGATTCCTTGCCAGGCAGTTGATGAGCAAAGAACTCTTCCAGTTTCTGATTGCTGTAAGTGTTTAACATCTCAATTAACTCATGACAGGGCCCTTCTACAGAGCCTCGGAGTCATCACGAATTAATCTGCTCCTGACTAAGCAGAGTTCTGGGGAGGTCTGTGCCAGGCTTTGCCTGACTCAGGCTGCTGCAGGTTGTTCTCAAAAGCCCTTTTGGGTGGCCAGGAGCTTTTGGGAGCCAGAAGAGGGGCGGGCAGTGACTTGCTTCCCATCCTCTGCGACGCAGCCACAGCCAAGGACTTACTGAACGCGCTGTGGCTGGCATGGGGTTTTGCTGTAATCACTTAATCCTGTGTTCTTCTACTGTTCCCTTTAACTCTGAAATGGGAATAAGGCTAATAACTTATTAAATAACCGAGCACTGCCAAATCTGTAGCGATGCTTCTGCTCTTCTGGAAAAGCCCACAGCCCCAAACAAAGGCTTTCAAAGGCTCAACTCCTCACTGTGAAGCATCTAGAAAGTATTGCAGTGCTTTGTGTTTCTGGGGTGGTTTTGCTTTTAGTCCCAGCCTGTGTGAGACACCCAGTGTGTCAGTGAGCTGCTGTGAACAGGACTTCTCATGGCTGTGTTACACAGCAGACGGGGCAATGGTGTAGGAGCATTACTGCAGAGAGCATCTGTTAAAGGAATTTGCTATTGAGAAGTACTCTAGTGCCTCCACTACTGTTGAGAGCTTTTGGTCTATGTCTTCTACACACACAGGAGAAAATTGCTAGCGTAGGAGACTGGAGGCTAAATGAGGAAATAGGATGAAGTGCCATTGTTCTCAGTTAACAAGAGGGAGTATCTACAGGGATGGCTTTCCCTTGGTGGCAGTAGGAGTATGAGTGTAGCAGCCACGTCTCCTTACTGACAGTTTGCTTCTGGGCTCAGATTGCATGTCTTTTGTTTGCATATATAAATAAATAAATGGTGAGTGGAGTGTGTGGATTTTGGCTTTCAGGGTTGTTTATCCAGACTTTGAAGTCTGACCTAAGCATGTAATGTCCGCGACCAACGTGAGCAAGTGCTGCTGCGGTGACAGATGTGTGTGTGTGCCCTGGCCAGAGCACAGGGGAGTGGATTTCTGGAGGCTGTGGGTAAAGACTGAACAAGTCTGGCTCAGCCCCTGTGGAGCCCTGCATGGAGATGGCAGGGAAAGCCAACCCTTGTCCAGATGGATCCATTGGTGGGCCCATTCAGCTTTCTTGCAGGGAAGACAGTCTAGCTCATTTTCTCCCAGAGGAATTCCAAGGTGTTCTTGACTCATTGCTCCCTTCCCAGAGATGACATAGGTAGCATTGCAATGAAAATTACATTACCAGGTCTGTTATAGCATCATTAACATCAGTTTTGAGTACGTGAGAAGTGTGCAAAGACTTGTAGTGAGCTTTAATTGTTCCAGTACTAAAAGGAACCATGAGTTTCACCTAGGGTTTCATTGCATGCTTTCGCTGCGGTGTGGAAAGCAGCTGAAGGAACCTGCCGGAGGCCTCCAAGGTATGTTCCCCCCATAATAGTCATGCTGTTCATTTACCCCTCTTTCTCCATCACAGGCTCTTCAAAGTCCATAGCTTCCTCCCTGTTACTGTAAGGCATCTCCGAAAGTGTTACTTATCATTATTAATACTTAGCTCTCACAGTTATTTTCATCTGTAGTGCATGTGTCATTAATGTGAAAACAGATGCAGGTGAAAACCTTCACCAGTTTCAAGTGCGCTCTTTTCCAGGCCTTGCTTTTTCCACTCAGGGAGAGATTTCCCAGTGCAGGTAACTGGAATGTTGTTGTATATTCTGAGCCGGCAGCCAGGGTCATCCCTCGGCCTCGCAGGCTGCGTGTCAGCTGAAGAGGCTGGTGGGAATGGCCGTACTGGGAGTTGGCTGGAGTGTGTTTGCAAAGCAGTGTATGTTTTGAGGCAGTGCTGCAGGTATTTGAAGACATTACTCATGAACAGACTGTGATGTGCTAAATTGAGTGGAACCTGTGTGCCAGCTTCACAGAGCGTGATTTCGCCTGGGTGCCAGTTGTTTAGCAAGTTGAGAGATGGAAGACACAAAGATTCCATTAAAGGTATAATTGGATGGGTGATGTCTTGGGCCTTTTTGATGCATCTTTGTTAACCACTTCATATTTGTAATGTGCCCAAAATAGCTGCAGAGTCTGCTGTGGCCATCACTGGTGCAGCTGGGAATAGATTTTAATTGATGGATGCTGTCAAGCTGTTAGCGGCCGTGCAGCCATGAGAACCATTAAAGTGATATTTCTTGTCCCTGCTTGCTTAAACACTGCCACCAAGTCATAGCAGAGTATTAGTTTTTACTCAATATTGTCTGCATTTGTACTCCTAGCTTACTAGGGCTATGCCCTGGGGTTTTAAGTTTCGAGCAGTAGGATCTGCCATTCACCAACTCCGTCTCCTGCTATTGCAGGAGATGGTTCCTAAGACCCCAACAGAGTCCAAAATCATGGAATGGTTAAAGTTGGAAAGGACCAACCCCCAGTTCAGCCCTCTGCTGTGGGCAGGGACACCTTCCACTAGATCAGGTTGCTCCAAGCCCCGTCCAACCTGGCCTTGAGCAAAGTGCACGAGAAGATCCATTTCCCTGCTCTTTGCTGCTAATCTTTCCTGTTAAAAACAGGAAAAAAAGAGGCATTTAAGAAGTGCCTGAGCAGGGAGCAGAAGACAGAGGCTGTGCTCAGGGACTGCACCAGCTGGTGGAGCATTGGACTCTGTAGAGCATGGAGAGCAATTGACCTGCTCCCTGAAGTGCAGGCTTTCCCAGATGTCCCTGAAGCTGGATGGCATCTTGCCCAAGGAATGCTTGCTGATTGTTGCACTTCATAAATATCTTGGGGCATCAACCTTTCTATTACAGATCTATTCTTCTGAATCAAATTTAGGCTTCCCTTTGAGCCAAAGGATAAAGGTTGAGACAGAGTTCTTTAAAGAAATAGGTGCTGACCCTGGTGTGAAATGCGCTGTGATACTTGTTTTAGGAACCTGTAGAAAGGCTGTGGCGAAGAGGAGAAAGCTCTCTGGTGTAAGTCTTGGTACTTCAGCCTTTCAGTGGGTTCCTGGGCTGATTTGGGTTAGTTTGTGCACCTTCCCAGGCCTTTCCTCTCCTCTCTGACCTGCAGAGTTAGCTGTTAGTTACTCTCAGCCTTCCTTTCCAAATGATGCTGCTGTTCAGAAGGTTGAAAGTTGCAGACAAAAGGCAGAACAAGCAAGCTTATTCCCATTTAATTGTTCAGATGGTTTATGTAGGACCACCCCTGCATTTGGAAGTTACATACCACTGTGTAGTACAAGTGGGTCACCAGCCCCAGAGCCTGGCCAGCAGTGGAGGTCCTTGTGTTTCCCTGGGGCAAAGCTGCATTGGTTGTTGTGTCTCAGGCTCCAGGACTGCCTAAGTTAGGACCAGAATTCTATGTGAAGGAGCATGTGTTTAACTCATCATTTGGAAGAGAAGAGGAGGCAGAGAAGACCCATTGCTGTTTTCTTTATGGATAAGCAGGAAACATCCATCTCTAGCCTGCACAAGCCTTCCTATTACCATCAATATAGAGCCAGCTCTATTAATTCTGAATTACTGCCCTGCCTTGAGCCTCGTGGTTATCTCATGCTTGCAGTTATTTCAGTAAGGCTCATGAACGTACCCAAGCTACACAAGGAGCTGCAGTGCCACAAGTGATGAGGTGGAATTGCAGAAGGTCAAAGTCTTACCAGCAAAGCAGAGCATCCAAGTCTTTATTGCCTCCTTCCTGTATGGGTGTTTTTCCACTGTGCACTCCTTCCCCGGCTGTCTCTGGCTTGTGCCCTGACCTATTCTCGTCTCCTTCGTTTTCTCTTCCTCAGGTACTCAGCCTGCTTTTTGTACATTTCCTTGTCGCTTTGTGGCTGTTGGTGCCACATTTTCCCCAAGGTCTTGGCCATTTCTACCGCTGTCAACCGTGGGTTTGAACTCTGAAGCTTATGGCGATTCTTTGCCATGAAGAGGAAGAAAGGAGGGAGCGGCTGCTTGTCAGTGTTGAAGCTGACTTGTTTCTTCTGCCGCCTTCTCTGCCTTTTCCTCATCCCCCTCAGAGCACCTGATGCTCTTTTCTTTGAGCTCCTTGGCCTGCAGTGCTTTGCTGCCTTCTTAGAGTTCTTTTTCCCCTTCCTGGACATGGTTTTCCGTCTTCCTGACCTTTTCTTTGCAATCTCTCTGCCAGTTTCAGGCTCTTGGCTGGTCTCAGTCTTCTTGATGGAGATGCGCAACAGCAGATGATCTGTCTCCTTATCTTCTTGGAGCTCATCAGCAGGGTTGGCCATGCTGTGGTGGGCTGACACGTGGAGTGGAGTTACGTTCCCAACACGATGGTGAGGAGGAGGCAGCTTTGCGGGCTGGTGGTGTGGCTGCTGGATGATGAGCGCTGGTGATGACTTCATTGGGTGCTTATGACATCAAGTTCCCAGAGCCAATAGGGTAGAGCCAGATGTCCTTCCTCTAACTCTGTTGGCCCAAGGGGTAGAATGGAGCCATAGCTGGGGTGATGTACCAGCTCTTTGCTGGCCTGGGATTGCATTCCTCCCCCGGCGCTGGGGTTTAGCTCCATTTAATGCTCAGTGCGTTACAAATGTGTGTAATACCCAAGGAGATAACTGGTTGCCTCTAATTTTTTGTCATGATAAAATGTGAAGCTGCTGTTAGCTGCTGAGAGGTGGCAGCTCATAATGTGAAAATGGTTCAGTTGCAGCCCTAAAAATAATTGTATGTGACAGCTGTTTCTTGGTTCCTGTCAGGATAACGACTGTTATTTAACTCTGCAGCTCTTGGACTACATGTCTAATTTATTTGGGTGGACTTTTCATTAATTTGAAAGGTTCTGAGGGTTTAAAAGCCTTCATTAATTACATTTCAGTAAATGAAAATGTAATGAGGCTCTGCAGGGTTTGGGTGGGAATAAAAGAAAGAAACTTCCTGTGTCTTGTTGGCTTGTTCTTAAAAGGTTAAATCCCTTATTCCCAGGAAATGGCTAGCTTTTCTGTCTGCTTCGCAGTGCTTGTGACTGAGAGCAGGACTATGAATAAAACAAATAGAGATTTTGACCATTGGTTGTAAGTACAAGGTGATTTATTGAAGTTCCCAGTAGTGTTAAATATTCATATGTAGTGGATTGCATAAGTATTAAATTATGAAACGGATCCTACTTCTGTAGGACTTGTCTTTCTGAAAGGTAAAGGTGGGGGAATAGAAGACTGGAAGTCTGGAGTCATCCCTGTATTCCGCATGGATAACTTTCTAAGTGCATAATTCCATTGCAGCTAATAGGATTTCTGTAATTACTTAATGATACTGGATTAGGGGCAGGTGATTTGTGGGGCTGTGCCCCATCCCTGGCAGTGTTCAAGGCCAGGTTGGAGGGGGCTTGGAGCAGTCTGCTCTAGTGGAAGGTGTCCCTGCTTGTGGCAGGGGAGCTGGAATCTGGAATGAGCTTTAAGGTCCCTTTAGCCCGAACCATTCTCTCATTTCCACATAGAAGCCTGTGGCGAAATCAAGCCTAGACAAAATGCTTCAGTGTGATGGTGCTTTTGTCTCTGTTCCCCTTCTGTATTTACTCTTGGTTGTTTTCAAGTGACCCTGCAATAGTAAATAAAATTGGAGCAGTGTCAGCCTCTTCACAGTGCCATGAGGCGCGTTCCTCTCGTGTCATGGCTTGTTGCTGCTTCCTCTGAGTGGAGAGGCTGATTTGCATTCCATTTATCTCTCCTGCTTCCCTTTGCATTGTTTCTTTTGCTCTCAAAAGAGAACCTGCATTTGTGATTATTCTGGGGCAATGAAATAATTTCATTAAAGCATTCAGAGATCTCTTCAGCAGGTGCTTTATTATCTCAATAATTCAGCCTAAGAGACTTTTCAGATTCCCCAATTCCCAGAGTTCAGGAGCTACAAATAAAACTCTTCTGCTCTTCCCCTGATTTGGTTTATTTAGCCTCATTTATCTGTGTTCTTTGCAGTTCTTCCTCAGGAATTTCATTTAAATGTGGAATTGATGATATTCAGTAAAATTGGCTGAAGGAGTGTATTGTGTTAAGATGCACATGAGATCAGTGCGTGTCCCACTTGGTTTAGGTCATTTATAAAGTTCACTTTGAATTGAGGCCATCAATCTGAACTCAGTAGAACGTTTGCTCATGTCCCTGATTTACCTACAGAATTCATCAAAATAGGCCAGTTCTGTCCAGATAAATCCTGGGATTGGAGTGCTCTACTAAACACAGGTCAGTGTGGGGTGGGAACATGGGCATCATTTCTTCTCCAGCATGGAGTGTGTGGTTTAATGAACTGCCGCTTCCATGGGGCGTCTGCGGGAAAATACCCTATTAATAAAGTAGCTTTATTACTGTAACTTCCTCTATGCCAGAGGTTTTTCAGGTAGAATTGTAATTGTTAGAAGCAAATCATCTGTGGGCAGCAAAACCCAACTCGGGATGTGCTTGAAGTTGAGACTGAGATTGCTGAGCACTGAGGAACTTGGCCATCATGCCATGGTTCCAGCCCTGCAGGAGCCTGCTGCGCCTGTGTGTTTACAGCAGCAGGCTCTTGGCTCTGTGGTTATATGGATAATGAATTCTAAGCCCAAAGGTCAGATTAATAAAATGTATTTAAAATAGTGTTTCATACAAATGTCAGTAATTGGAATTACCCAGGTAAGAAATGGAAGCAGCGCCTGATGAGTGTGAGCCTAGATGATGTGCCTGCCACGGACCCAGAGCCCGAGCAGGGAGTTCATGTGTAAAACACTTCATTGAAAACTGTTAATGCAATTAATACATGAAATTTGAATCACACATTTTAAAGTCAGGGGAAAAGAGGCACCAAACCTGGTACATGCTGCCAATAGTACCATGCAATACTGGAGAGCAGTTTCAGCATCTCCAGATTCCTTGGTTTGGTCTCCTGCCTGTGGTTTATGTGCTACAAGTGATGGGTTGATGTTCCTGCACCAGGGTGGTGGAGATGTGGAAGTTAACCCTGTGCATTGGTGCTGAGTGTTTGCTCTGCCTCCTTGTGTAAAGCAGTGATTTTTTAGAACAGCCAGGAGGCTGCACGATGGTTGGGGTGATGGTGCTGGTTTTCTAATACAATATGCATAAAGGCCTCCTGAACTAGTTTGTTAAAGTGGATTTTTGTCTGTTTTCCTCACTGGACCCCAACAGGGCCCTGGCTGCTCTGGGATACCTGCTTGCTGCCATTATGCAGTCAGTGCAGAGCTAGGAATGCATCCTGAGACTGCAGGCTGATCATGACTAAAGGGTTTTGCCACCAGTCCTGGCAGAAGAAAACCTTTGTCGTGGACCTGTTTCGAGTCCTAGTGAGAAACAGAATCTATAAAGAGTGTCTAGAACGTGTAATGCCATTTCTGTACTTTCTGACATTCCAATAAAAAGAAATAAAAGGCAGAAACCCCTCACAGGCTTTGGCCACCGCAATGGCTCGCACATCTCAGCCCTTGCCTCTCTGCCTGTTACTTAAGGAGTGTTGATTAAAGTATGAAACCGGTTCCAATTTGCCCTGGAGGTGAGAACATGCTGCAAGGAATGGTGTCAAAAAAAGGACAACACGGGAAAATTATGACAGAAGTGGAAAACTCCGCGTGAGTTGCCATTAATGTAATGGTGACCGCGTTGTCAGCGCGCTTCCAGCAGCGCTCGAGGTTGCTGCCTCCTCAGGAGTTGTCTCTGCAGTGTACATCAGCTGTTAGTGTGAAATAACAATTTCTTACTGCTGCTTTCAAACCCTGGAAGTGCAAACAGCCCCTTGACAGGAAGCATCAAGGCACAAAAAAGCAGGAAGATGAGAAAAATGTCACTGCTCATAATGATGTTAATTATCAGGTAAATGAATGTTGGCATTTGAGAGTTCAGCTGAAAAGAGCAGACACGTGCTAAGGTGTAGAGGAGCTGTGTAAAGCATGATGAGGGAGAAGAAAAGTTGTGTCATGTCTGGAGCTCAACGTTTGTGTAAGAGCAGAAGTAAAAAGGTTCAGCACCGTCTGTCTTTTGGTATTGTAATTATACACTGTGAATCCAGGGATGCTTCTAAAAGCTTCGTCTCTTGGAGTCTCTGATTTGTGATTGCAGAAGGTCCCAGCACATAGTATCTTAAAAGCCACAAGGTAAATAGAGGTATTATGTTACTTTTCGTAATCTGGTGGTGGTTTGATGGATGTGTTGCATTTGTTAGAGATATCGGTGATTTCAGTTGCATAAAGCTAAGGTCAAAGTCTCAATTGTAATCAGAATCGCTCCCTTTTTAGCTGACATGCATGTGGGTCCTTTAAGCAAAACACTGGGCCATAAGCTCTTTCTGTGGTGGCAAATCTTGCTGCCCGTCCTGGTGCCCAGAAGCTGGCAAAGCAAATGGGAATGGGGCCTGTTCCTGCCACCTCTGCTGTCTTCTGCTGTGAAGGTGAAGCACGTTCGCTCCAATCTTTGCGAGTGTCAGCAGCCGTCATCATGCCTGAATTCCAGAGTCTGGCACTTGGCTTTCGGCTTCTGCAGGCTGGAGGAAGGAGCACACAAAGGGCTGCACTGCTGAGGGGCGTCCCTGCTGCTTCCCCAAAGCCCTCGCTGCTCGTTTTCCCCGGTTTCCTTATTCCCCCCGCAGGCTGGGAGCTCAGCGTGCCCCTGTCACGCTGGCAGAAGGGCTGTTTGAGCGGGGATGCTGATGCTTAAAGAGCCCCAAGACCTTGGGCTGCCAGGCTATCAAAACGCGAAGCGCTGGGGCTACGCTTGCAGCGGACGTTGGTGCTGCAATGCAGCACCTCTCCAGCGCCCTGCAGGGGAGTCACAGCTCCAGAGGGGCCTTGCCCCTGACCTACCAGCTCGGTACATGAGCCCAGTTTGTCCCCTTTACGTGCCCTGTGAAGTGTGTGCTTTCAACTCCCCCTGCCCTTTATTCCCCCTTTATTGTCCTCACTCTGGCAAGCAAAGGTGACTGGGAGGAGGATGCTCTCGTGCTGGAGAGCAACTTCATACAAGGGCAATGGTTTTAACCTACCAGAGGGGAGACTGAGATGAGCTCTGGGGCAGAAGCTCTTCCCTGTGAGGGTGCTGAGGCGCTGGCACAGGGTGCCCAGAGAAGCTGTGGCTGCCCTATCCCTGCAGTGCTCAAGGCCAGGTTGGACACAGGGCTTGGAGCACCCTGCTTTATGGAAGGGGTCCCTGCCCATGCAGGGACTGGAGCTGGGGGAGATTTAAGGTCTTTCCCACCCAAACCAGGCTGGGATTCTGTGAATTGGCTTCCAAGATTTTGCTAAAAGATGACAGATCTTCAGCATGTCATAAACTTACTTATTCTCTCTGTAGTTCACACTGTGTTGCCTTTTATTTCTGGTCTTTTTAAAATGAGTAGTTACTCATGTTTTTCACTTTAATGCAATTATGCTATACTTTGCCTATTCTCTCTTCCCGGTAGCTGACAAGCTTGTTCAGCCATTACATGGTATTAAATAAAGTAATTGCAATAGTAAGGTTTTTCTTCCATGCCATGAAAAAATGCCATTGCAAAGTACCAGGAAGGTAAGAAATGCACCACGCAGGTTTCGGGGTCCTTTGCATCCCAAGGCTGTAGCACTCTGGGAAGAAGAATGGCGTTCCTCCCAGACAGGGAGCAGCTGCTCCTGGCAGAAGCTGTGGTGGGATTCCTGCCAATTAAATCTCTGTTACACTCTCGGTCCAACACTGGAACAGACACAAGCAAAATCCATTGATACCAAGCAGGCAGCGTGAAACAACCAAAATTAACAAATCCTTCTCCCTCCTCCAAACTTGTGGCTGAGCAAAGTATTTTATAAACATCAGATGCTTTGCAGGGGACTGTTGCATGGTTGTACTGTATGTTCTGTGCATTAATTGACTTCTAAATGTATTGCTTTACTCCTACTACGCAGCTTGCCGCAATCCGTTTGCGTGACCTTGGTTAATTCCCTTCCTGCTTCTCCTGTTCTGTCTGTGGAAGATGCAGGTTCTTTGGGGATGTGACAGACTGTCACTGCCATTACTTACTGCCCGCAGCCACAGGTCCATCCTGAGGGATCTTTGCGTTTGTCGTAGCAGTTGTTCACATTATGGAGTTTTTGATGGTAATTTTGTAATGTTATCTGAAGTGCAGCTGGTTCAACAAGTAAAATGGCTGTTGCGGACATTGAATTTTCAAGGGCTGAGATGCGTTTGCAGTGCTGTGGTTTGGATGATAAAATGGTACCAACATCACCCCAGTTGTGGGTGTTTTCCAAAGTCCATCAAGACCTTTTTTCTTCAAAACCTGCTGATGGCTTTGAGTTCTTGGAGGTGGTTAATGCTGCAGCAGTAGCATTCAGACCTGTCTGCCTCTTGGAACCATAGGATAGTTTGGGTTGGAAGGGACCTTCAAAGTCATCTAGTCCAGCCCTCCTTCAATGAGCAGGGACATCTTCAACTAGATGAAGTTGCGCAGAACCACATCAAGCCTGGCCTTGAGTGTCTCCAGGGTTGGAGCATCTACCGCCTCTCTGGGCAACCAGAGATGAAGCTTTTCTTGATGAAGCTTATAACCACAATGTCTGTGGCAAAGATGACGCAGTACAAAAGCTTTGATCTCTCTGAGGATGGAAGTGTTCCATGCGGAGACTGTGGGTGGGCACATCCCAAGACCAAATGCCCCCATCTATCAGCAGAGGTGATGTGCAGAGAGGGGAACTGGTGTGAAATGGGCAGATGCCCAGTGGAGGGGGTCCGTGTGTTGGGGTTTCTGGTTCCTTTATGCATTGAGCCCTCGCAGGACTGTGCAGGGGCTGGCGTGGGTTGGCCAGGGTGGTGCAGTCCCTTCTCGGAGGAAGCAGCAAGCATCACTGGTAGTAACTTGATGGACCCAGCTGTAAATAGCTTAGCAACTGAGGTTGGGAGAGCAGTGGCGGGTGGGATTGCAAATGAGTTTGGTTTCCTTTTTGAAAGCTTTCAGCAAGGGAATCTCTGAAGTAGTTACCTCTCAGTTACTGGATGTGCTTGCGTGTTAAGACAGACACAGGAGCCCTCACTTTGCTGCTGAGAATGTGCCACTCAATCCTCGGGAACAATAATTTATTTACTTGGATCAAATGCTAGGAATTCTCTTAACAGCGAAGTATTTTGTTACAGCAGCCCCTTGAAAATGGGGTTTATTTTTGTTAAATAATGCACCAAAAGGATAAGGACGGCCGTGGTTAATGCTCTTCTGCTCCAGTTATTCAGCTGCTCGCTGAGTAAATCTACATGATACTGCAAGCACCTTTCCAGAGCATCTCTCTTGACAGGAAGAGCTAAAGCCATTAATGTTGGCTTGGGAAAGCAAGTGTTAGGGTGAGCAAAGGGGGAAGACAAGTCTTATTTCTTCCACACCTTCATTGACTGGATTTTGCTGAAGGGGCTTTCGTAACTCTGCTGCTGGATTGCAGTAAAGCTGGGGCATTACTTTATCATTGGATGCAGTCTCAGAACTTGCTGTGAGGTTTAAGCATATAACTCCCCTCCTTTCCAAAGAGGCAATGAGGACAACATGGAATTCAGTGCAAAAATGAGAATCTAACCTAACAATTTGTGGCTTTAGCTGGTAGCTGCCACCTCTCAGAGGGCTTTGATACCCTGACAGAATGAGTATTTATTACTTTGCAGGTCTCACATTAAACAGTGTGGTGTAAAATGACAGTGTCAACCTAAGTTAAGGCTCTGCTTCATTATGAGAGATTTCCCTGCAATAATCCTATACATCATACTTGTGTAGTCAGTGCAGAAATTACCAGAGGGAGCACTCTGCACAAACGGCTGCTTCTTCAACATCATCATTACTGAATCTTTGCTCTCTCATAAAAATTCCTCTCTTCCTGCCATAGATAATCTTTTTTGTTGCTTGTCTTTTATTTATTAGCATAACGGAGCATCAGCAATGCTCCCCTTCTGAGGAGAAGGAAGGGGGTGTGGAAAAGACTTGTTTTCTCAGGACAGGATTGATGTACTTGCTGGAGAAGGGAGGAAGAGGCCAAGGGGAGCTGGGATGAGAGAAGCCTTCGTGCCTGATGCTGTCTAGAGCTGAGCTGCGACACAGATGACTGGAAAGGGCTGATGCAGTTGATGGCATTGGTAAATTGAGAGGAGCTCCTGCAGTGTTCATCATTAATATGCTGAACTGGTCTGTTCCAATTCTCCAGCCTCTGGGTAGATACACTTCTGGACCGAGAAGAACTTTGGGACAGAAATATTTTATATACTCCATAAAACACAGGAAACAGTAGAACAAATAAATCCACATTTATATACGACTTCTCCAGGGCAAGGTCCTAGCCCAGGCATGTCTGGACTTCTGAGCAGACTCACATGAGGAAAGAGCACCGGATCTGGGCTTGGGGACCTGGGCTCTTGGCCATTGGCCCATAGTGTCACCTTGGCCACTTTCCCCTTTGGTACCATAGATCATACACTGACCTTGTCTTTGTGCCGTGCAGAGGTTTACTGATGGACTGGCTGGGGAAGATCCAGGCCCCTTTTCTGGGAACTGTGCCTAGCTTGGGTTTAATTTTTCCCCCAATCTCCAGCACCTCGATCAGAGCGTTGGAGCATCAGAAATGAGTAAGGTAAACATGGGAAACAATCCTTATCTCTGTCTTTTCCTCCTCCATTCTGCTCCTTTTGAATTTGGTCCAACATTTGACTTAACAGTGGATTTCCTGCCTTTTATGGCTCTCACTTAGAGCTTTAATAATATTTGATCTCTCTCTTTCTCTGAAGTTTTAATATACGGGACATGTATATTTCAGCTTTATGAATCTTCAGGGAGGCCTCAGTAAATGGCTCTGCTCAAGTGACCTTGGAGAGTAATTGAACTTCTTTTTCTCCTGCTGCCCCTGCAGCCACCTTGCAGGCGTAAAATATTAATGGTTTATACTGGAGACAGACATTTAACTTTTAATGGCAAGGTGCAGAAGGGCTTCCCGTAAGACGGGGGGACTTACTGGAATGCGCTGCCTTCGGTGTGTGGATCATCCTGATGCTGTGCCTGCAGTTGCACGTGGATGTAGTTGCGTTTGCGTGGTGCTGTGCTGTTCACCCTGGCTCTTGCCGTACCTGTGGCATGCTCCTGTTGCAGTTGTGTAGCTGTGGCATTGCGTGGACTTCTGGGAACAATACACTGCTGCTGAGGGGTTTTTCCATTACATTTCCAATTTCCATTTCTAATTTCCATTACGATTTCAGATGCATTACATTTCTCTGCGCGAAGGAGGGTGAAATGCAGAGCAGGTCTGACCCAGAGCGGGTAACTTCCTCCTCTAGTCATTGATGGTTTATGATACGGTGCTTGGCTAAGCTCAGGTCTCATTTCTCTTAAATAGTGAACAGATAAGCCCTTGAAACAATTAAAACGGTTTATCTGGAGGACTTCAGTGCAGTCCAGGCATGTCATCTGTCTACTCCGCATCTCCCCAGTACTGTGGTTTCCCCATAATGGGAGTGGGAGCCCCAGGGATCTCCCAGTCCAGTGCCCGTGCTGGTGTGCAGAGGAAGCTGTAGTTTATTCCATCTTTCACAGCAAGGTTGCTCTCATACATCTGTTCAGCAAGATGCCAGAGCACCTCTGTCGTGTAATGAGCCTGCCATGCACTTTGTGTTGAAGTTGGTGAGGTTGTGCTCTGAAATACTGGCTGCTGCTAATGGACCTGCTTTCCTTTGACCTCCTTGTACTGCCTCAATTCAAGGACATCATTACTCTGAATATTTTCTGCTAGCATTCAGGGGAAGGTATTTCTACAGATTTTCCTATCTGAGCACGGGCGCTTGTAACCATCAGATCGAGTTAATTATTTCTAAAGCTTAAGTTTTGGCAGCTGAAGTTTAGCAGAGAGGTAATTTCTGTGATTGAGGAAGCTATTCCATGAGGCTAATGTTTAAGGACAAACCCTGAGTGCTGCTATTAGAAAGGAGGAGGTGGAGTTTGGTTTGTGCGCACTGCAGTGTTCGGTCAGGTACTGACCAACAGAAATGACTGTTGAATGGTGCTGGGGGTGGTTCTTGGGGAGGTTTCTTCCTCTCTTGTCCCTGCTACTTCTGACACTAAGAGCATGCTTAGGAAAGAGGGACTGGAAGCACCAGTTTCCCTTAATGGGAAAGGTTCTCATTATTTCTGAATGGAAGCTTGAGCAAGCGCGCAAGGGTGTGGATGAGGCAATATGACAACACGGAGCAGCTTCTTTGCAGATGCCCTGGAGTCCGCCTCACCCATCTACCAGAGCATCTTTCATAAAGCCACATTTCAGAGCCACCTTTTCCCTTTACGGGTAGAATATTCAGAAATTGGAGTTTCATTTAATAATAAGGAATAATCCCAACTTGCAGCAAAGCTCCTCAAGCTTTACCGACAGATTTTTCAGACACTGTTTTATTGTTTGCTAATGGGATATATATAATTTTCCAGCAGCTGTCACGTGTGGGGGGAATGCCAGTTGTGTATAAATATAAGATTGGAAACAAATTCCCAGAAAGGCAGCTAATGAGGTCTGGAAAAGAAAATTACCATGGAAATAAATGTAGGAGATGATGAAGGCAGATGCCGTCACTATATAAACACGCGTGGCGACACCAAGGAGGAAGCGAAGCCGCATTCTCTTGGTCGTAGCTGAAAGTTAGGACAAGAAACTCTTGCATACCTGTCACAGTCAGTTTTAAGCAACTTAGGAGGCTGCAAAACAACCGTGTGGAGTCAATGTCAAATAGAGATGTTCAAGAGGGGAAAGGGTTGCGTGCTGCTCCGGGGGAGGCTAAGGATGCGACCTGTTCTTCCGAGCCTGGGGGTGTGATCCTGTGGAGGTGGAGTGTAAATGAGGACAGGTTTTGGTCTGCTACTCGAAGTCAGCCAGTGTACATGATGGAGCAGACTCCAGCTTGTTCTTGGCCTACTCTGCATGAGGAGTGATAAACACTTGGGTTTGTCTCTTGTCAGACATGCTTGCAGCATAAACCTAGAGTCTGGTCAAAAACCTGCCAATGGAAATCGTGCCTTAGGATGTATTATTTGATCAAATTAGATCTAGGAATGAGGTATTACTGCACAGGAGATCTTGGGGTTAGACTTTGCTAAGGATCCCTGGTTTAGTATTGGCTTTGGCTCTGTGTGGTGATGGTGGTGATGCTGAATGCTAGAAATGGCTGAGAGCTGTGCCCTGCTTCAGCATGCTGCTGCACTTGGTACTTGCTGTAGAGAGGATACAAGCAGGCCCTTGCTTAGTGAATTTAGAGCAGGTTTGAGGCTGGAGTTTAGGGACAAAGCGGCTTCTGTGGATTTGGCTTAAAGCCATTATGCTGCTTTTCTTATATCTTGGACTTCATGCTAAATTATTATCTAGAGTGAATGAGCAGATGGTTCCACTAAGCTCTTTTCAACAAAGATTCTAGTCTCCCGGTCACCCTACTGCAACTGGAAGTTACCAAGTAAAACAGTCTTGACCGTGATAGTTCAGAATTGTTCTGTCTGCTAAGAAGATGGGAAATGCAGGTTGTTTCTGTAAATACCCTGAAGTACAGAAGTACTCATCTTTCTGTATGCCTTCTATAACAAAGCAGCACTTTTTCATGGTCTAAGCAAGAGCCAAGCACTTGCAATACAGTAAAAATGTTGAGCCACCGTGTCATCAGTCTACGGAGAGGTAACTTTGGGCCAGCAGGGATGTTGCCATCATTCCAGGCTCATGAGCACTTGAAAATGATCAAGATACAATAGGAATGATTAAAGCCTTCAGCCTCCTGTGGTGTTGGAGGTGGGTGGATGGTGGGGCAGGACAGGACATGCTGCTCCCTGAGCTCTGGTCTGCTGTCATCCATCAGTGTCCTGTTCTGGAGGAGCTGGGGGGAAGAGCAGGGGACTGAGCTGCTGCCGAGCGCTGGCACCCAGCGGCCATTCGTCACTTGATCGGTTCAGACCTCGCCTGGAGGCAGCAGCCGTTAGACCTGGTTTACCTTTCTCTGGAGGCTTTATCACCTCACCTTGTTACACAGCCCATCAGTTCCCTTCATCTCTGAAAGGGAGCTGAAGTGCGGTGCCCCTGAAGATGTATTTCAGCATTTGGTACATTTTTGTGCCATTATTTATTAGCAACATTAAGTTGCAGTCTCCTGTAGAAACTCTGGGAACATTCGCATCCCACTGTGCTAAATGTGGAGCCAGCAAATAAGCCTTGGCTTCAAAGAACTTGCAGTTTCTGGTTCCTTTCTTCCTGAGGCTGCTTGGCATTTTGTTGCAATTTCTAATTTTGCTGTAATTTTAACAAGTCTTCATGGAGCTGTCCCTAATCCAAGCTTCCCTTTCCAAGTCTTGTTTTCTCCCGAGTTTCTGTGACTTTTTGCTACGCTGTGAAAGAACCTTTGTAGAAACTACAGAAACAAATGTAAAAGACCAGGGAAGTGGGCTTCGAGTTGCCTTCAGAGGTGGCACATGGGCAGGTTTGGTGGCAGCCTGTGTCACCTGCCTCGCTAGAGTGTCTGACAGATGACTTGTGGATATGGTGCTCAACCTGGTAAGCATCCCTTAGGACTTCAGAGGGGTGAATGTCTCCTTTCCACCTCTTTTCTAAAGACACTTTGTCTTCAGGAGCCTGCCAGGTTATCAGAGGAGGCACAGGTATGTCCCTTCTTAATTCTTTAATGCCGAACTCGTGTTTGATGAAAGCATACCTGCAAGTAGCCCAGTAGCTGGCAAACAGTGCCAGGCTATGAAGGAAGAGTCCATAGAAGAAAATAGGACAATCATGAACTTCTGTAAGTGATATGAATGTGGTTGAGGTTCAGTTTCACTCCAGTTGTGCCTTAAGCTCAGCATCTTCCACTGTTAATGTGACGTTGTGAAGGTAGGCAACGCAAGGCAGTATCAGTTCAAATTGTCTTTCAGCTCCTTGGTCTGAGTCTGCAAAATTTTGGGGGCTGTTTTGCAAACCTGCCCCTGGCTTTCCAGCCTCATCTGTCAGTGGAATCATGGAATAGTTAGGGTTGGAAAGGACCTCGAGATCATCCAGTTCCACCCCCCTGCCATGGGATAGAGTCCAAATTAAATGGGACTTAAGTGCATTATTAAACTGGCAGTGACATGAGTTGTATCTGTGCATGCAGCAATGGAAAGCAATGGAAATGGTTGTTATTTATCTAGTAATAAATACAGTGTCCTTGTTATCAACACATCTAGCTCTCCCTGCGCTGGGAAGAACAATCTCTGTAGCACTGATAGTAAAGCAGAATGGCTTTGGAGGAAATTGTAATAAAGCTGTAGCAGATTTCTTTGGGGGATTTGCAATGCAGCATTAGTAAGCTTCAATTGCATTAGCTGTTCTTCTGTTGTGTTGAATTAGTATTTGTTTGCTCCTGGATAGAATAAATATAATCATGTTTGTTACCTTTTTTTCTGTGTATGACTGCAGCCAAATGTTATTTCCATAGTAAAAGTATTATGGAAAGTACTTGCATGTAATCAAACACATGGCTGCAGCAGTATAGTCCTTTTTCAGTAGCAAGCACCACAGCACAGGCTGTGCTCCTGCAGCCTTCCTGCTCTGAGCCATAGGCATGCTTGTTCTCTTAGTTAACTTCCTTCCAGCCAGGCAGTTTGCAGTGAGGCACTAAAGGCTCTTTTACTTGGGAAGGGGGGGGCTTTTTCTTCCCATTCACAGGTAGTCCACAGGATGTACCCGTAGGCAGGGCTGTTCCAGCCACTGGCACGTGCTGCGTGAGGGGAAGGTTGGATGGAAGGTTTAGGTCAGGTTGGATGGGGCTTGAAGAAGCTGCTCTAGTGGAAGGTGTCCCCACCCATGGCAGGGGGTTGGAACTGCGTGAGCTTTGAGGTCCCTTTTGCTTTTATTTGTATCCAATATGTGCACATATATTGCTGTGTGTCTGTATGTATGTAATACCCTGTCTGCATAGTCAGGTTAAGGAGCTGATTCTCTGTAGCGGGTGGGTAGATGCCTAAAAACCTGCTAAATTCAATAGGAATTCCTCATAGATCATTTTACCTGTTGAATTGCTGTGTTGTGATAGTTCAGAAACACATGTGGACTAATGAATCACTTCTTTCATTCAAGCAACCACAATTAATCTAACAGAGATCCAAGAGAATCCGAACTAATGAGAGACTGAAATAATTGTGCAGAGAGCAGAGGAGTCGGTGAGATCCCCAATTAGCTTGGCTTTGTCTGCAGTGGAGCTAAGTTGCTTGAATCAGCCAGGGATTTGGTTTATACTTCTTTAAGTATGAACAGGAAAATGTCACATAAGAAATGAAGCAGAAGAACTCCAGTGTGAAGGTTGCTGCAAAAACCCCAGGTATGGATTTGGGTTTAGCCAGCAAATTTGTCTGGGAGCAGCAGTAATTAAAGTTGATGTCAATGACTGAAGTTTTGCTGCTGCATGGAAACACTTTCATCTTTTGATGGAATGCAGAAAAAGAAGGAAGAAGGGGTAAGCAAGCTGTAAGTGATGAATTAATCAGATCTCCCTTCCAGCACCAGCTTCTGGAAGGAGAAAAGGCAGGTATTGCTGTAACTGCGAGGATGTGGGATGGATTTGTTGCTCTTAGAGCTGAAGTTGAATTCTTTTCTTAAAAGCTTAGTGTAGGTCCATTAAGAGAAAACAAGAAGGTGGCAGGGGGTTGAGACCAGAAGTGCTGTGACCCGGTTACTTCAGGAGAGGGATTTACCCTTAAGCTGCATCCGGGAACTGAGACTGAGGTGAGATCCCAGTTGGAGGAATTCTTTCATTTTCAGTGCTACAGCCCTAAGACCGCAGCGGTGGCGTTTGCTGCATGGGATGGGTTTTGAGCAGACGCCTCCTGTTCTGTCATTTCCAATGTCATGAGTTGGTCTGGGATCACCATGTTCGCTGTAGTTTGTAGGGTCATGGTATGTCTGAATGTGCCAGGAAGTTTTCCACGCTTCCCTCTCTAAAAGACCCTGTCCTCTTAAGCAGATCTGTGTTCCATTTGGGAAAGAGGAGGGTGCTGCCTCTCCTGCAGACAACAACTTGTTTAATCCTTTTCCTGGGGTTAGGATGGCTCAGGAGCCCCACTGTGGCTCTTAAAAACAAGCGGATGAAGGACTTTGAGGCCTTGAAGGTGGTCTCTGCTCCATTTGATGACAGGACACGAGCCTGACTGCTCCAAGAAGTTCATTTTTGTTGTTGCAGACTGCTTTGTTACAGGGTGCTGCATAGTCAGGAGTCCCCAGGGATTTACATGTCAACAGCCTGACTCTTGCAGGGACATGGGGTGACGTGCGAAGCTGATCTTGCTGCATTGCCTCAGCATCTGTGCTTCTGGAACAGAGTTAAGATGCAGGTGTGTTCTTTCCATCCCTGCAGCATTTAGCAAGGAACAATAACTCGATCTAATTATTCATTTTCCTTCTAAAAGTCCATTGTGATGGGATGTCTCTTGTGACCGGAAAATGAGGTCTAGAGGTGCTTAAGTATACTTTGTTTAAGAGAATAGACATGCTCAAATAAGATGTTCAGAATTAATGGTACAGCTCTCATGATAATTTGAGTAGAGGCTTGGATGAAAAGTTAAAAATACAGGTGAAGTGAATAATAACAGAGATATGAAGAGCTTCTGCAGTACGGCCCCCAGTTGTACTGAAGGGGAGATGAATGAAGATGAATCTCTTAACAGTTGGAAAGCTTCGGTGTAATAAAGCCTATGACGAAGTGGAGATCTCCTCAAGGCTGAGGTGGCAGAGCAGTGCTGCGGGTGCCGGGGCTTGGGCTGGTGTCAGTTCTGTACCCTGGACAGTGCTGGTGACACTGAGCGGCTGAACCATTGAAGCCCAGAGCTCAGCTCGCTGCCCTGAGCTGGTGCTGGTGTGACCCTGGGTCTGTAAGCTGCTCTCTGCAGCTCAGCTTGTTCACTGCTGGAAAATAAAGCAAAGTAAGAACAGTGCAGGCTGGGGGGAAGCAGCCTCAGTGATGCCCCTTTGTGTTTTATCTGTTTGGGCTCACCGAGGCTGATGTTTGACTGCATCCTGGTTCTGGACAGCATCAGGGCATGTGCGTGCCTTCAAGATCATGTTTTAAGTCCCTTATCTCAAAGTATCACACTTGACATGATGTGATTTCAAGTGGAGCTCTTACTTCTAGTTGTGACCCTTGACTCTCTCCTACAGTCGGTTCCTGTAGCACGCACATGATGTGCTCATTGTTCTTGGGGTCTTTAAGAAGTGCTGTGGTCAAATTCATGCAAATCAAATTGTAGGCAGCTAAAAATTGGATCCTCTGTCTGCAGAGATCTCCCCTATTCCTGCTTCTGGCTCACTTTGACATTGTATTGATTTTTGCTTGTTCTTTCCCTTTTCTTGCTCTCCATGTGGATCCAAATTAAAGCAGGAATTGGGATTGTAAATAGATAATGGTGCTTGAATGCAGATTAATCAGTACCATCCGTGTACAGTAATACTAATTGTGCCGAGGGACAAATAGCTGAGTGAATGGTATAAATATTTAATGCCTGAATCGGATGTGAAGTACAAGAGGAAGAAAAGAAAGAAAGAAAATAGTTTAGTTGAAAGCCGCACTTCACTGCTTTTCCTCAAAAGAGGAGTTTTGATACCGTTAACCTCTCTGTATTATGCAATTACAGAGTTGGAGGAGCTGTGTTCAATGCGGAGGCTTCAGTTTTGGTTGAGTCAAAGATGCTTTAGTGCTCTGGTTAAAACAGTATTGGAAAGTGTTTGGGATAACATCAGTTACTACAGAGACATGTTTTTCATAGGCCGTCTAAACTTGGAGACAGCGTTCCAGATGAGGGGCTGGGGACGGGGTGAGGATTCAGAGCAGTGCCAGCACACAGAAGGGCTGTTCCTAATGTCTTTAGAGGGAAATGTGAAAAGCTAAAGTCTGTTCTCTATCCACTGTGCATAGAATGAGCTTTAATGGCAGCAGAAGATAGTAAGGCTTAGACACCAAGAAAAGAAGTGCTTTTAAATCCTCACTACCACTGTGATTCTCTGAGGCTGGTAAAGCAATGGCTCTTCAAGCAATGACAGCCTTCTGACTGTCTTCTCTGAGCATTGATTTCAGTGCACTGGTTGCTTGACATTGGTGTCAAAGGCACTTGAAACTTGATCAAATTTACTGAATTTCTTACAGACCCTGCACTGTTGGGTGTCTTCTGACGGGTTCTTTCTCATGCAAAGTGTTCAGTGTGGTTTGAATGGTAACTTCTGCTTTCAAGAATCTCCCTGGGGTAGAGCACAAGAGAAAGGCTCCAAAACAAGGTTCTTGTGGGGCTCGAATGACGACGTGGGTGAAGTAATGTTCCGGGAAAGGCTGTTCTGGAAATTCCCAACCTCCAGGCCAGGGATGCAGGTGAAGAGCCTGGTTCTCACCTCTCCTTGCTGCCTCAGCATCCTGAGCTGGAAGCTCAATTCATCTCTTTCTCCAAGTGACTCCAGGACTAAAAAGATGCTCAATGTAAAACGGGTACCAAATTCCCATCAGTGAGCGTTGATTATTGATTGTACTGAAACAGTTCTTACATGGCTACTTAGTCATTCCGCAGCCTCAGATTTCAGATAATGTGTTGCCATATTCAGGAAGCTGAATATTTAATCAAGTGATTCATATCTCCTGGTGATGGCAGCGAGGAAGGGGCGGAGGGGGGAAGTGGACATACAGAGGCTTGAGGAGTTTTTCAAGTTACTAATAGACTTCTTTAAGAAAGGGAAGAAGAAAAGTCTGGAATACTGACGGCTGCAGTGGCAGCGCTCCAGAACAGAAGGGCTTTTGTTTACATGACTCACTGGGCTGTTAGAAATTCAATCATTTATTGAGCTAATGGTGGGCGCTGAAAATTCCGGGCACATAATGTGGCACAAAAGTGTGCTGGGGAATGCAGAAAGGAGTTTCGGCTTCTTTTAATGAGCTCTGTGCATTTCTAGGTCTCTGTAACGTGGCTCCTCCTTCTTCTTGAAGCCAGCAAGGCAGCGTTGGGCTTATAAAGAAAAATGCTGTGACCTTGAGAAGTTGGCAGTGCAGACACTGTGTGCTCTGTGTCACGGCACAGTCAGCATCCTCTCCAAGAGCTTGTCGCAGCCGTTGTCATCATCTGCCTCTTTGTCTTGTGCTGCTGGGGTTTGGCAGTGCTACCTGGGGCTGCCTGGCGTTATCCCCACGCCAGAGGGCCGGTGGCTCCTGCAGGAGACTTGGGGGGTTCCTCTGGGTTTGGTGGTTGCTGTTGGGCTCCTGCCCGCTGAGTGTCCATCCCCTTTCATTTGAGATTCATGGACAGCAGCCTGGGGCATTTGCATTCAGAGGCCATGCAGCTGCTTCAGTTCAACTGTGTTTATCTGTAATTAAGTATTGCATTATCAATTAACCATTAATACTTCTTCATCATTATTTCAAAGCTGTGGGAGCCTCGTGGTGAAAAGCTGGTAGTTACTGCAGGTGAGCACGATGTTTTCCATTAAATGCCTAGCTCCAGCCATGTTATTTCCTATCATAGAATCGCAGGCTGGTTTGGGTTGGAAGGGACCTTGAAGCTCATCCAGTTCCAACCCTTGCTACAGTCAGGGACACCTTCCACTAGAGCAGCTTGCTCCAAGCCCCGTCCAACCTGGGGTCCTTTTCCATTGCATAGAGATTTCCCCTCTTGGGGTATATGGGAGGGTTTGTGGCTCAGTGCAGCGACAGAGCCTGAAGTTACAGCTTTGCAAGCAATAAAACTAACCAAACAGTAAGGCCTTTATTCTCCTGAAGTGATGCTGTTAACTGGAATCAACTAAAAACCCAAACTGTTCAAACCCCACGCTTCCACATGTTGCATGGTCTGTTTCCGTGTGCTTGTTCCAGTGATTTTGTTTGGGTTCCTGACTCTTGCAAAGCTGCTCTGCTGCTGGGACCTCATGATTTAGCCTGGGCACCTGAAAAAGAAAGCAGCTTCTTTCCCTTTGCCATCACTGTTGGTGTGTCTTGGGCGGTCCTTCAGTGCAAAAGTGTTGGGTGCTGGTGATCAGCAGGAGCTGGGATCTAAACTAGCTCCAGGTACCGCAACCTGGCATCCACAACGAGCTGCTTATCTTCGGAAACAAAAGGGACAGGAAGACAAAAGGGACATAGAGGGGAATCTGCAAGACTAGAGCCGTGGCGACTACGGTGGGTTTGTGTGCTGAGTTTGGGCAGTGGTGTATATGGACTCGAGGACCTGGCAGTGATTTCTTGGCTGGTTTAGTCCTTTCAAAAAGCTGACAGTGTCTTAAGCAAATGAGATGCGGTGCTGATGAAGATTTCCATGCAGGAAGCTCAGGAACCCTAAATCTTCTCTATTTCTTTATAACAATGCAAAGTGGGTGCAGAGCTCTGTGGTTATGATTGATTATTTTACGCTACTGCTTTTGCCTTTAGTAATGATTTTTGCTATTGCAAAGGTAGCAAGTTGTGCAATCCATGAATTTTTCTAATTGATTTTCAACGTGTTAATTACCTCAGCTGGTGAGATTCAGGCACTCTGTGTGTGCAGGATCCTTGGAAGTTAATATTGGACTGTTGCTGTACCTGAAATGAAGTGTGTGTGTGTAAGCAGATTACTGCGGGCCACTCAGTCCCCTTCTCAAAAGGATATGTATATTTTAAACAAGCAGTGAAATTGAGGACAGAAGAGTCAAATTCTGCCTTATTCAGGCAAGTTAATTTTATTGTTTTCTAGTTTTTATATCAGGCAATTGAATTACTGGGTCCCCACAGTTAATAAAGTAAAATTTGCCTCTGCATACCTAAAGATTATATATGAGGAGTTTGACTATTGATTCAGACTGAATAATAAAATAGCCTTTGGGGGTAAGAGTATTAAGTTGTCATAACAACCAGCCATAGTAACGGTCTCAGAATTGGTTTTAGGCATCCCAGGTTTGATGTCAGCTCAGGTGTGTTTGTTTGAAGTAAGTCATTTGGAAAAGTTTCACATGAGATGGGTTCAGCTGTCTTTGAGTTAGCCAAGGGTGGCGGGAGGCCACGTGGAATCCGTTTTTAGACCACCTTGTATTTCAGAAGGCTTTGCCAAATTGAGATGAAGACGATCAGTGGAGGAACGAGCAGGAAGTCTTCAACAGTCTAATAGTGTGAAGAGTGTTCTCGGTCAGGTTTCATCTTGTGGCTGAATTCTGCAGAATCATAGCACAGGGTTTAAAGCTGTACTGTAGGTGGCAGAGATGCATTAGTTATGCCGTGTAACCATCCGCACTGTCATTAACAAGCAGAGCAGGATGACGTTGTGGTTCGTCTACATTAATCAGTGTGCTGCTGAGCACCATCCTGCCTCCCTGCTGATTGCCTTAGCAAAAGGCGAGTTCACCTTTGGAGGTGGTAGTTGAGCCAAGGACTTGTGAAATATTTCCTTGGCTGTCCATTCTGCTGTTGAAAATGTGTGGTAATAAAATCTGAAGTATCCTTTTGAATGGGGATAGATTTCCAGGATCCTTTTGCCTTCATCTAAAGAAGCATAGGTATTGGGAAGCCAATAATTTTAGATTAAGTGACAGTCTGTCATTAAAGCCTGAACTGGGCTTTCATTAACAATAATAGGATTCCATAATGGCTTTTGTCATGGCAGTGTTGTTCCCCTCACTGTGGTTAATGTGACCATTACAGACCGCAATTCAGAAGAGCTGTGCCTTAGGTAAACATTGTTTAGGACTAAGACTTGGCATGTGAAGGCTCAGCCAAGACTTATGAGGTGGAGTTTAATAAAGCAAACAGCATAATACATTCTTTTTAAAGAAAGGTATAAAGCGGTATAAAGGAAGCAGTTGCTGAAGGACTGCTAATGGGCTGTGTGGGGCTTTCCACCTCATGTTTGATGGCTGTAATCTTCTCCATGTTGGGATAGGTCATACATCAGTGCTTTTGCTCCTTTGCCTTAGCAGGGAGGAATGGAAACCCCAGGAATTACAAATGTGTAACTGGCAGATGGGAAGACAAGCAAAGGAATGGGAAGGAAACAGCCTTGGGGTGTGTGGGGTGTGTTCTTTGAGCACATGGTTCTCATTCAGCATTTCCTGCATTCATTAGCAGAAGATTACCTGCAAGGAGATGTACTTGGGGTGTAATTCTCAATCCTAATGTTTGGCTGTTGGTGCTTTCTTGCAGGTTTACTGGGATGAATTTGCCTCCCCCTGTTATCAGCAGTAAGAACTGGCTGCGGCTTCACTTCACATCCGATGGCAACCACAGGCAGAAGGGGTTCAGCGCCCAGTATCAAGGTAAACGCTCACTGCCCGCTCTCACTGGTCACAGGGTGTGTTTAGCCAAACTCTTTTCCCCTAGGGATGTCCAGCTAACTTCCTGCATGATCCTTCTGTACACTGGTTTCGTTTTCCAACTGGGTATCCAGGCTTTGTTGTGAGGAGAGCTGCTGTTGGCAGTACAAACTCTTGAGAGCTGCAGGAATACTCATTTTCACTGTATACGTTGTGGGTAGAGATGTTCCTTTATGTGCAGGTTTGTGGAAGGCTCTGTGTGGGACATGTGATGAGGTGTGGGACAGATGAGGTGCTGTCTAGAGTCCCATAGAGACTGTGTCTACATTTACATGCTGCTCAGGTGA
This sequence comes from Psilopsiagon aymara, assembly GCA_024733675.1. Classification (NCBI taxonomy): domain Eukaryota; kingdom Metazoa; phylum Chordata; class Aves; order Psittaciformes; family Psittacidae; genus Psilopsiagon; species Psilopsiagon aymara. Next base: position 2,603 of record JANRGW010042596.1, on the reverse strand, counting down.
GGGGGGACTGAGCCTGTGGATGAGGTGTAAACTGTTCTGCCTTTACCGGTCATCCTCAAAGGGTGGATTTCAGGATTAGGATGCTGTTGAGGGAGAAAGATGCTTTGGCACATGAGTCAAGCAGGGAAAAGATCCTGTTGTGTTCTGAGGTTTGTAGGGAGCCATGGCCAAGTGCACATTGGTGCAGCCTGTCTGGGACCAAATGGTCACTGAAACAGGGGGTTAGTGGATTCCTTCAGCAGCTGACACCATCCTTTCTGAGGACTCCAAAGGACTTTGTGGGTGCAGTGTTGCTTTGGGCAGGATCAAGGAGAGGGAAAATGAAGCAGGGAAGGAGCAGGAATGACTTCCCGTTCCTTATCCACCCTCCAGGGGTTTGTGTCAGTGCAGTTCAGCTTTCCTAAAAAGGAAGAAATAGGAGTTTGATGAGAAGTGCCATAGCTGTAGATCAGGATGTTAAAGGAATAAAGTGGAAGAGAGAGGAGTTTCTCTTGCTAAATCTCCAAACCTGCCCTGTGTGTTCATTCCCTGCTTGTTTAGACTTAGCAGTGTTGTCATGGCCCCAATGTGGGCTTTACTCTATGAATCACTATTTGCTATTTAACTTTCCTTGCTTTCCTTTAACATATAAACTACTTGAAATTCTAAGGAAAGCCCTGTTGGTTTTGCTGTGTAACAAATGACTCTGTGCAGCCGATAGCTTTTGATGTGACATTTTCCTTTGCTGTCATGATTGGTGCTTTCTATTAAAACACCTGTCTGAATCATCCTTTTTTCTGAAATAGAACAGTAAAGATTAACGTTATAATTTCCTCTGATTAGGTAAATGTCAGAGGGTTCTAATCTAGCACACTCCTTGGAAACTGTTTTGTTAGTAATGAACTTTGCTGCTGTGTTTTGAGCAGCGTTGAAAAGATGTGCTTGAAAATGTGCTCTTGAAATGGCACTGAATAACCTCTGCCTCGCTGCTGAAGGGAATCTGACACTGAGATCTTCACACACGTGCTGGTTTTGTGGAGTTTGTCAGGTTCTTTATGTTAGGGAAGATTTCAATACTTACAACAAGAAGCAAACCGGGTATAAAGGCGGGATATTTGCAGTCAGGGATGCTGTGCCTGTAGAGCATTAGGGATGCCAATGCCACTTCAAAACATGATGTCCTTTTCATGGGAGCGTTGATCTTGCTTGAACATAAGTATTTTCATGGAGGTAAATACATCCAAAATAGGATATATAATGCCGTAGGAAACAGAGCAACTAAAATGTGTTTCAGCAGTAGCACTGAAGCAAACCCCAGCATTGTCCAAGAGAAGGAAGGGAGGCTTAGGATGAATCTGTCTGTTTTCCAAAGACATGTATGTACATAACTTATCAACATCTTCTGTCCTCTGTGACAGTATCTGGCTTTGCTGATAATCTGTAAGAAAATACTTTCCTTTCCAGCTTGTTTAATGTTGAATCTTAGCTTTAGCAGAACGTAAGTTCTAGTTCAGCTCTTCCTAATCCTTCCCCTAATTTGGAAATCTCTTTGTGAATATGAAAGCAAGGTTAGATGTAATCAGCCTGTGTACAGGTTTTCTTTGCTCAGTGCAGTCAATTTGTTCCCTTCCAGGGAGAGTTAAAATCATCTTGCATTCCTGCAGATACTTTTTTCCCCATTCCCTCTACAGGCAGATAAAATGGACTGTAGAGAAATCAGTGCATCGATCTCTTTTCCTTCCTCCCACTCCTTCTGCCTGCTTTCCCCCAGGGGTGGTGAGCAAACTGCATGTGGTAAGAAAATAAGGTCAAAGTGCCTCACTGGGACCAGGTGACAGCACAGCCGGGTGTCCCCTGTCATCCGCCGTCACATAATGATGAGGGGCTGTAAATGAGGCAGTGAGAATGCTGCTGAATTTAAAGCGATGCAAAGCAGATCTAAATAATGCTCTGGCTGCTGTAGTCCATCTCTCCACGTTTTTTATGACAGAAGTTGGATCCCAAATTGCTTTTTAGCTGATTTACCCACACATAATTGCATCTGTTATTGATCTCCCCACCCCATTCCCTTCCCCTTCTGTCTTCCACACTCTGGTGGGAAGATGAATGTGCGTGAGTGTCAGCGATAGCACAGTGCAGAATACCCACAGGCCTGTCGCCTCAAGGAGCACTCTGATGAACTATCTGTGGCACATACCCCACCACTTAAATGGCTTTTAAGGATATGTATGTATCTATAAATATATATGCTTAATCTTTAACAGATCTGTCAATATCCATCTTGAATCACAACTTAGACTGCAAAGGGGTTCTGGCTTATGCTGTGTAACCTGTTGGGTCTCTTGGGCAATCCTGAGAGAGGCAGAGATGTGAAAATTCTGGCACTTGTTGTAGGCTCTGATTCCTAAAAAGCCATTGCTTGGGGTAGTGGAAGGCATAAATGGGGAGTTTCAAAGTGGATGCATTTGAGGGTGTTTCTCTTCACCTTCTTCTGGAGTAAGAGTCCCCGTAAGCAGCCTGCCATAGTGTCCTACATGATATAAGGGATGTAGGGACAGGCCAAGGGGAATGGCTTTAACTGCCAGAGGGGAGACTGAGATGAGCTCTGGGGCAGAAGCTCTTCC
>JANRGW010042593.1:0-19436 GCA_024733675.1 Psilopsiagon aymara | reverse complement strand
TAAGGGTGGTGAGGCACTGGAATGGGTTGCCCAGGGAAGCTGTGAATGCTCCATCCCTGGTGGTGTTCAAGGCTGGGTTGGACATAGCCTTGGGTGTTATGGTTTAGTGTGAGGTGTCCCTGCCCATGGCAGGGGGGTTGGAACTGGATGATATTATGGTCCCTTCCAACCCTAACTAGTCTATGAATCTGTGATTCTATAAGTAGCCTTTGAATCAACCCATAGGATGGTATAGTCTCAGAGGAACAAGCTGGAGTTTCATTCTTTATTTTAATGAATGAAAACTAGCAAATCTCTAAGCTTTACTCTTCTAAAATGCAGGATGATAAGAAAGGCTCTCGATGGAGACGTACCCACATACCTTGCTTACACAAAATCACCCATTATGATCCATTAGTATGTTACTAGAGTGAGGACTGAAGATCTTGATCTCGTGTAACTTCTCATTTCCAGGCTAACCTATAAGCTTCTCTAGAGATAACTTTGTAAACATACATGACAGATTGCTGTGAATGTGTATTCATTGCTTAAATCAGGACATCCGGCAAGGAATCCCATAGCATGGGATTGCACAGAGCAGGGAAAGGCTAGCAGGTTATGCTGCTGAAAGCCTTGTGGGATTTCTCCAAGCTCAATGCATTTTATGTCATGTAATTGGTATGCCGGTAGTGGATCTGTTAAAAAGAAATGGGTTTACACATTTTTAGGCACACTTGCTGTATGTAAATCTTTGCCAGTAATTATCACATGTAAGTGAGGAGTTTTGCTAATAACCAAGTAAAATAAATGATCCTGTTTGTTTCTTTCACTCTGTTCATTATAATGTTTCTGGTCTCCAAATCCAATTACAGACAGTTTGGTTCTGCGCTAAGCTTTGCTTCCAACCTCTTTTGTAGGTCTGTTCTCAGAACTGTATTTCAGTAATCTGTTGACAACACTGCAGTTTCTTCTGGACCACTAATTTATAGGCAAGGAAACAAATGGCTCTTGCAGACAGCATGAGCAGAAGAGTAAGTAACTCAAAAAAGCAGATGGTAAGTAAAGCCACTTAGTATGATTCAAGTTGTTAAAGAGAGTAAGTTCACTGCATTGAGCAATTGCAGTATGTTATGAGAGGCATCTATCCTGAGCAAAAAGTGGGCAATACATGGTAATGATGCCTAATTGAAATTCAGAAGGAAACAGCAATGCAGACTTTTACAGCAAGCTAAGAATCACTCTAGACTGAGCACAAGTTATTCTGATAACTAACAACTCGGCTGAAACAAGCAGAGAGTGCCGGGGTTCTTTCTTTCATTAATCCAAAGTTCATGTTTCCCCCTGAAGTGAGGAGCTGTGGGTGAGAAGTGAGGATCCCCCATGAAATCTTGCATCCACATTCTCCTGTGCAGGGACTACAGGAGGCCACAGGCTGACAGTTGAGGCAAGTGCAGGGATGAAGTCGCAAAGCACTGGTTGAAACGAAGAGAAGATGTTGTGCCTGATATTTCTCAGAGCATCCGAGTCATCTGTTTATTCCAACATCTTTGCTGTCCGAGTTACTGGATAGGAAAACTGCTACAATTAGCCCTGCCCCTTGTTAAAAGCTTTACAGCTAAGTACCCAGGGAATGAGACATCTAAGGTGAGCTACCAAAATATTCACTGCCAAAACCCTACTCTCTGTTCTCCCACTCTGTGCTAAAGAAAGGCTGGAGAGAGGTAGCACTGAAATACAGGTTAGTAGGAAAATGAAAGAGTTAAACTGTAGGAAAAGAAAAAGAGAAATGATGGAGAAATGCACGTAGTGGAAAATCCTAGAGGGCAGAAGAAGTAGAGGAGGGCATAAGGAGGGACCACTTCTGGGTTCTAACTGGGAAAAAATACCTCCTTAATAAGGCAGCTTCCAGCTTCAGCATGTGCCAGACATCAGCCCTTGCAATCAGTGCATTTCTGCGTATTACAGATTCTTCTGAAAGTCACTGGAGACATTCCAACTTTCTGCTCATTATCATCTTCCTCTCTCAACTGGATGTGGCTGAACTCTGAAATAAGGTGGCCTCAGCTTCTCAGCACAGGGTAGTGAAAAGCTGTGCTAACAGGTAGGGATGGGCAGAAATATCTCACTAGCTCTTGTTTAGGATGTGCACAGGAAAGGACAGGGAGTCTCTACTGGAGCCTCTTCTCTTTCCTGCTGCATGCCAGCCTGTGGCACTGCCTCCACCATCCACCACAGACCATAGCAACCTTCTGGTGTCCAAAGGAGCTGACAAGAAATCTGGAGAGGGGCTTTTTACAAGGGCCTGTAGGGACAGGACAATGGGGAATGGCTTTAACCTGACAGAGAGGAGACTGAGATGAGATCCAGGGAAGAAATTGGTTACTGTGAGGGTGCTGAGGCGCTGGCACAGGGTGCCCAGAGAAGCTGTGGCTGCCCCATCCCTGCAGTGCTCAAGGCCAGGTTGGACAGGGGCTTGGAGCACCCTGCTCTATGGAAGGTGTCCCTGCCTGTGGCAGAGGGGTTGGAACTGGAGGAGCTTTAAAGTTGCTTCCAGCACAAACCATTTTGTGATTCTGTGATTCTGTGACTGATAGGGTGCAATATTAAAGCTGTTCTAGTGTTATTACTTAACCAGTTCCTGTGCAGCTACATTTACTTGAGTATTTTAACAGCAAATTCATCAGGTTTAAAGAATCTCAAGGGATTCCAATGGTTTAGTTGTGAAAACAATGACGGAAAAATGCTTAAAATCCTTAGCTCCCACTGAAGGGAATTCCATCGAGATTGGACCATGGTCTGGTCCATTCTTCCCAAAGCCCCTTCTATGAATGTGAGTCTGTCTGCTGTTTCTAAAAGATCAGGCATTCAGCATATCCATACAAGCTACTTCAACTATGTTAAGCATTTTAGAGATGGCCACCAAGGTGTGTTTTGCAACCATGACAATAGTTTCTTCCAGCCATGGCTACTGACAGCTAACCACATGATCCAGCAGAAGAGAAGGAGAGTCCTGCTTTCAAATAACTTGAAAGTATTGAATTATTGCAGGATTTAATGTTCAGTAGATGAAATTACCCTTTCAAGTGACCTCAAATGTAATAAAGAATCTAGGCTAGTCAGTGCAATGGTTTTATTGCAGAAAATTACAAAATGATGTACTGTAGCAGCATAAACTTGTCATAAATTACACTGAGTAATGAACCATGAAAAATACCAAAGGCATGTAAACTGTGTATTTCTGGGGGAGGATGCCTGTGGTGGGTAAAATACATACACAGATCCCGTAAGAAAATGTAGGTGTGACTGAGTTGGAGTCAATGTTTTCTACTGAGACTCAATTATACTGGGTTGACCACAGTGACATCTGTGGCAAAATTCCCATATGTATCAGTGAGTGAAGAGTATAATTGTTATAAATCAGTGGAAATTACCTGTTTGTATCCAAAAGTATGATTTGATTCTTAGATTCATGTTTTTTGCATTCCCTTCCCCTACATTTTGGGGATTGGTTCTTGTTCAGTCCTTTAGACACCACTTCATTGTCTTAAATCCTGCTATTTCTCCAGAAAACATATAGGGCTGGCTCCACGGATGATAGAAATATGCAGTTCCATCACTTCAATGGAGCTACACTGATTTATATCATGGCTAGGAGATTCTTTGCGAGATTCATCAGTGTAACCGCTTCATATTGACTGGTACAAGGCAGAATAAAATGCACAGTGACTTTAACTTCACTGTTTCCAGGCAGTGGGTCTTCTCACTGAGAGACACATTCTGCGTTAGAAGCACATTTAGCCATGTTTTTAGGACCCTTGTTGGCCAGGTCAGTCTGTCCCTTGTATGAAGGGATGGATTTAATTCCTTTTCAAAAGGGCAAGCAATGGTATGCCTACCATAGACTGCAGCTGCGGGGGGGAGTTCATAGGTTGGTGTGCCTGAGTACACTCATAGCTTGACCCAACTGCCGAAGTGTTTGAATGACAGTACTGCAAAGCCAAATAGGCTGTGATAAAGGGAGGAGGGGGGAAAGTATAACATCCTTTTTGTACCTTAAATTGAGCCCCATGTGTGGAGAAAGTTCACTGCTGAGCAGGAAGGTCAGAGAGCTGGAAAAAAGAGATGCTCTCATCAGCCAGCGTGTTGTACTCGTGCATGAGGGTTTAGAAGGGCAGCATGAGGACATCTCATCAACTTGGGGGTCTTGTTCTCATCTTCAGCAGTGTCACACATGCACTGAACCCAACACGACCCCTGTATAATTAAGGGTTGTTCTCCACATCCGCAGGAGCAGTTTGCAATGGGTTTGGAAAAGCCTGCAGGTCACCTACTCTCTGTGCCACCACTCACCACATGCCACAGGCGCTTCCTGCTAGTGCTTTGAAATTGAAGTTGTGTTTGGGAGCCCAGCTGCAATGTGAGGTGGAGCCCTCATCATGGTCCTGGTGCTGGCAAGTATATACACATAAAATACACTGCAGAGCACTTTCCTGTGCTATGGTTGTGTAAATTTGACGTAAGCCATGGGCAGCATGGAAATTCAGAAGTGCTGGGTGTGCACAGTTTAAGTCCCTATACACTTCCTCCTCTTATCTTTAGCTGCTGGGGAAGAGCTGGTGAGTATTTGTGTAGAGCTAATAGGGCATATAGCCATCTCCCACCCTTTCAGGTGGTATGTAATAAAACTCAGAGGGTTGGCTCTTGAGTTAGTTAACTGAAACAAGAATAATTATGGATGCAAATGTATTGTGAATGATATTTTTAATTGTAAAAGGTATATGTCTGAACTAACATATCAGATTTGAGTTATCTCACAGCTGGGTGGATATGATCCAGTCTATTGAGGAGATTAAGTTCAACGTAAAGTCCAACATTTTAGTCGTTATCAAATATTTGTATAGCAAGTAGAAGCCATAGCTGATAGCAGATTGCTAGCATGCTAATGCTGTGTGTCTTCGGGAAAACCTCTAGCTGGAAGTGAGACATAATCAAGCCAGACAAGATGGACAAAGGATGTGTTGTTGAGGGCAGATGGGAATGGAGGCGTAGAGGGAAGGAGTTATTTGGTGGCAGAGCTGGGTACTGAAATCAGATCTGAAGGACAGCAAGGTTGTTCAACTGAGTGAAGCTGAGCCTAAAACAAATCGTTCGGACAATCTTCAATGGATGTGGTAAATGAACAGTTAATTAAGCTCCAGAACAGCTTATGGGGGTATGTGGTAAATTCTGTGCTCATTGTAATCTCTGAGTTAAGGTTGGATTTCTTTCTCAGTCATGCTTTGCATCATCCACAGATTCCTCGATTAAAGCTGAGAAGAGCTGGGTATGTTTCAGAGGTCTTTGTTACGTGAGAGCTTGTGCTGGTGACAGTGATGGTACCTCACTGATGTATGTACCCCACATGTATGGACCTGGGGATCTTCAGAGCTCTAAGCAAGACCTCCACCATGGGCTGTCTGAACTTCCATTTTAAAGATCTTTGACTTCAGTTCAGAGCTGTTGCTGATAGTAATAACTTGGACTAAAGGGATATAAACTCCCATTTTTCCAATTGTAAATCACTGGAAAAGGAGAGAAAGCTGAAACTTTCTAAGACTTCATCTCTTCTGAAAAACAGGCAAAAGGATGTAGGATTCATTCCTGGGTTTTGTTCCCTGTGAAACCATTACTGTAAGTGACCATAAACAGCAAAGTTTGGGGCTTATTTTATCTTTGAACGTCACCTCACGACTCTGAGGGTGAAGTGTGGGAGCAGAGAGGTTGGGATACAGACCAGGCACTGCTGCCTGCTTGCCAGAGAACCGTGACAAGTATTCTTATTCATCTCTTTAATCCCCATGGCACATGATGAATTACTGGCATTAATCTAGCTAGCCATAACAGCACAAGTCATACATTCGTGCCGCTGCCTTTTGTAAACATATATTTTAGATATGCATTGATTGGGTATGCGCTGTTATTATTCATCAAAATGTTCCTATCTCCTAGCACTTAATAAGAGTAATAAAGATGAATGCCAAGCTCCAGCACAGAAAAGGACTGCACGACTATGTATTTATTTTGAAAGTTTAATTAACATTGTTTGTTACAATAAAAATTAATGTTATTGTCTTCCCAAGTGCAGCATAGCCAAAATGAAATCACTGGGTTTCACGCTGCAGCTATGTGAAATGGCACTGGGCTGGAATCAGTCAAAAGGAGCTGATGCCTTGGATGAGTTTGTGTTTATAGCTTTTTGAGTTGATGAATGATAAAACAGAGTTACTGCAGTTTTCTTTCAGTGGGGTACACGGGTGGTCTGAACCACTTTGTTTCATCTCTCATTCTGTGAGTGCCACTATGGATGACCTTAGATAAATAGTTTACCCTCCTAAACTTTGTTTACCCTTCAGGAACTTGTTGGATTGAACCCCAAATTCAGGAAGGGCTTTTGATATATACATGAAAGGGAGAAAATATTGTTTATGGATTTATTTTAATTAGCCCTTGACGTTATTTGAAGCAGAAACCTGGTCTTATGAAGGACTGGAAACTGGCAATGAGTTAACGCGTTTCTCTTTCCTTCAGCAGGACCTTGGTAAAGTGAGGCTGGCCAGCCTGAGCCTCTATGTGAGTGAAGGACACTGGAATGTTTGCTATGGCCTGGGGAACCGTCCCTCCTCTCTGAATCTAGCCAGAAAGCACATGCTGGACTTGACCAATGTGTCAGAGGAGAAAGAAAACACTCCTGCCTCTGGAGAGCTGCTCTCATTTCCCATCCAAACCTGCTCCTTAAGCCCCCAAAGCTGTGCCCAGCCACTGGGTCATCTAGTGTTTCTCCAAAACGCCAGCCCAACAGTGGGTGCTCATTGCCCTTGTACAAGGTACCTGCCACTGTGCCAAACCTCCAGGTGGTTTTGGACAGGCCTGGCACCCTCTCCCCCATGCCCACCCCGGGCAGGAGCTCTGAGCATCTCGTCCCCCATGGGATTTTTGAAGGCAGTGGTCTCTGCTTCTAAAGGTTCACAATTGATAGAAATGGATAAAAACCATCACATTTTCCATATGTCTCTGGAACTGAAGTCTCTGTCCTTTACCACTGCAAGAAGCAGATGGCATATCCTGTTACCACAAATAGGTTTCAAAGTAAGATGTATTTGATTTGCTGAATTTAAATCAATAACTCTCAAATGTACTTTGGATTTGCCATCTTGATATGCTCATTTGAAATCTGTGCGAGTATATGGGTTTGGGAAGAAGCAAGGACAGTCACAATAAAGGACATAATAAGGGCAAGACACAACCTGCCACTTCTCCCTTTTCTGCATTGTGCCGTGCATGTCTGTGTCTCCCTATCCTTTACCTTTCATCGTCGCTACTAGCCCCACTCCTTCCCAGCATGTTCATATCCTGAGTGCAAAATTGCAGCTACGTTACAGAGTACGATAGCAATAACAATATCGGTTTGTCTGGGGCTGTTTTCTAAATGCAGTGTTCCTCTGGGCAAAGCTATCTGCTGGTTCCTGGATATCCACAATCAGAAAAGCTTCAGCAGGTCTGGTTTTACCCAGCAGAGGGCAAAGCCACCCGCTGCAGCCTGGGCTGTCCAGGGGCCCGTTCCCAGCTTCACATCTCTTGTTTTCTTTAAACACAGAATAATACATCCCCAGAGCCAAGGATGGCACATGGAAAATGCAGTCGGAAAGCAGCCCCCTCTCATAGATGAGTCCTTGTACATGGGATGGGCCAGCACCCTCGGTATCTGAGCAGGGTGCTTTCATCATCTGTCATTTATTAGCCTTTTCTCTGTGTGTTGCATTTCATAAAGTGTGAGGTTAAGGATCCTTTCTGCTGTAAGAGCAGAAAACAGAAACAACTCTTGCTGGAAACAGCATGAGCTGTGAGTAGAGCAGCTAAAGGGGGGAAAGCATGGGGAAGAGCATAGCCAAATGCCCACCCAAGGAGGAGCAGCGTGTTTCAGCCCCTCTGCCACCTTACAATACCCCTCATTTTGCAACTCTTCATTGCTCATCCTCTCACCCTAATCACCATCTATGTTTCTGTTCAAGAATAGCTCACAGTCACTGTGTCTTGTCACTTAAAGGAGAGTTTTCAAAGGGAACCTTTCTAGGGCCAGGCTGACCCACTGCTGCTGTTGAGATCAATAGGAGCAAATGACATCCCACTCACCACAGAAGTGTGAAAATCGGGCTACAATCCATCTACCTTGATATACCAGCCCCAGATATGACCAAGAAGAGCTCAAGCAAATTGTGCTAGGAGCATGCTGAGTAAGGGACTTGTCCTGATCCTAAATTGTCGGGGATCACCTTGCTCTGCACAGCAGATTTTGATCCTTTCCAAAGCTCTTTGTATAAACTGCTGCTAAAAGTTATTCCTTCCTCAGATCTGCTGAGTTCTTGGCTCAAAAATGAGATCATTTCTATCTGTGTTTTAAAAAGTTATGATTGAGTTCTAATCAAAACACTAAGTCCAAGGTATTTCCAGATGCCTTGCCAATAACTAACAGAGACAGTAAATACGATTTGGTACCTTAGAGCTTCTCAAAGTCTGATTCCCATCAAGATGAAAGCCTTTGGGCAGCTGAGAATTTGGCTCCTATGCTTCTGTCAAAAATCTCATCAGAAATAAGGGCGGGATTCCCTGCGGGTCCCAGGAGATCTTTGCCTGGCTACGAAATGAGCATTTGGGGGTCCGTTTCTGGCAGTTGTCTTTTGGAAAAACAAAACCTGACGTTTTCATGCAGGCCCTTTAGCAAAAAGGAGTTTTAAAAAGCACAGAGATCTGCAGAGCCACACACAGAAAGAAGGGAAGGAGGGAAAAATTAGGCAGAGGAAACATCTGCTAAAGTTTTCCTGTTATTTCAGGAATGTTTGTATAACTTGAGCGTTCCCCAACTCCTTTCATATCACGGACAACATCTACACTAAAAGACTGTCTCATCTCCCACTCCCCATCACATAACCTCTCTCCTTGCCTGCATTTGCTTACATAGAAAAGCAGTATCAGGAATGTACTTAATGCATCTGAGTTTTGTTTTAATGGGGCTGAGCAGCTGGAGATGAGAGGGGCGTTGCAGCTTGCTCATCTCCAGCAAGCTGCTGGCAGCAGCTTTGCCAGCCACAACTGGAGACCCTCCGAATCTCTTCATCTCCTCTCATGACTGTTAAAGCACACTGAATTATGTGGTGTTCCATAAGCTAAGACTAAAGCCCTTTATGTCCAATAGAGAGAACCTCCCCCACCCCGAACTGAGGCTGTGCTTCTTGTTATAAAGCTAATGCAAAACGCTGGTCTCGTTAATCTTTTAGTAGCAGTTGGGCTTAGATCTGTGCATGGAAAGTGCTGAATACCGATCCGATCATTGAATTTGCTGAGACCTTGCTGAAATTGGAATAGATGGAGTGCATTACATTTAGGATAAAAGGTAAAAACTCACTTGGATATCATCCTGATATCATCATAAATGAATCATCACCTAGCTATTAAGGCCCATGCTCTATCATGCAATTTAAAGCACACTGAAAAGAAGCAGAAGCTGATTCATGTAACAGTATCATAGCACAGCATTTGCCTGCTTGTTTGCAATGAAATATCCAGGAAGTTGTACAGAGCTGGATGCACTTTGGTGGCAAAGCTGGAAAAGTGTTCCTATTGCAAGTTTTTACCTTCCTCCAGGGAGACTGAAAATCCCTCTTCTTCTTCATGTCCAAGCAGAAGGAAAAAAGTAAGGAAAGCTTCAGTCACACCCTTCGGTTGTCGCCAAGGGTAATGCTGTCCCTCTCAACGATCTGGTATCTGTTGTCAGCTCAGCTTCTGACCTCTTCACTGGTGCTGGCCATGCTGCCACCTGCAACCTGCTCACTGCTGCACAAAGAAGACCAAATTAGCTCTGTTTCTTGAGCAGCTTTCTCCCCTAGCTGGGTTTTACACAGTGAAGTGGGGTCTTGGTCCTGCTTTTTACTAATCCTCTAAGGGTTTTCCCCTCCTCCATTCCCTGTACAAGAGACATAACAAAAGCCATCCTGTAAGGAAGCACTCTTTTTTTCTCTTGCTCAATCAGAAACATATGATATTAACCTTTGGGGAAAAATACATCAAGTTTTACTTTTGCTCCTAAAGTAACATTGTTAATTGATTTTAGGGCAGACTACAGCAGTACTACTTAGTACTATAGCAGCGCTGTAAAAATAGGTGTTGACTTACTACCATTGCCTAGATACCATAATAGCAGGCAATATAGAATCATAGAATAGTTAGGGTTGGGAATGACCTTAAGATCATCCAGTTCCAACCCCTCTGCCATGGGCAGGAGCACCTCACACTAAACCATGCCACCCAATATGGGAAAACCTTAAATAGACAGCAATTATATATGTAAGTGAGAGCATGTAATTTAGCGTGGGAACGGCTGGGCTTAACACCTGCATTTAGTCCTTAAGTATGTTCAGCCAACTAATTTCCAGGAGCCTAAATTTATAAATTGTGTGGTGTTTTTCTTCTCATTAGAAAGACCTGACTCCTTATTTCCATTAGCATTGCCTGCCAAGTGAGGCACTTCTCTCCCTTGGGCCCAAAGAATGAGCAACAATTTCACATCCAAAGCCCTTCCCAACATCTACCTTTTCTCTTCCCCCCCTCCATGGGCACTGGTTCCTCTTGCAGCTCCATAAGGACATAAATGCTCTTATATTTATCCTGAAGTAGAGCAGTTTGCCATGCCACCGATTTAAAAGGAACTTCCCACAAACCTCAATGTAATAAGATGTAGCACAGACCCTTCCACAGTGACTATCATAAAAATCACTGCAATGTCTTATCACCCAGTTGTGTTGTGCAGCACAATGTAATGTAAAATAGCACAACTCTTAGTTTCCTTTATGTGCATGCATATAGATGTATCAGTGCACATTAATCTCTATTTCTCTTTAGCTCTGTGACCATGAATGGAATAAAAGTAGTAATCCACTTGGCTGAATTAGAGCCTTCAGGCAGACAACGGGGACCCATTGAGGCCAAAAAAAGTTTGCCAAGTTTTCTCCTGATTACATGTCTCTCACAGCACCCCTCTGAAAACAAGTGTGTGCCAGATAGGCAAACCAATCAGTGAGCATAGAATCACCCAAATCTTTCACCTAGGAAATATTTAGCTGTATTTATTTGTTCCCACAAGCAAGCAATCGCTAAGAAACTGGGTTCTGCTTCCTGTCAGGAGCAAATGAATAACCTCCATTTCTTCTTCCCTGCTTTAGAAAGAGGGTTTGCGTCAGTAGCAGATCAGAGAATGAGTAGAGGTTTCTGATCAATTCATGGCTGATGTTTGTTTGCATTGTTTTGCAGCTCAATCATTTTATTAGATATCCTTCAGATATCACACCTGAGACCACGGGAGAGCAGCGGGCTTCTTGCTCCTTGGGAAATCAAAAGCCCTTTAGCAAAGAGCTGGGTGGCTGTGCAGTGCCTGCCCACATGTCCTCCTTCAGCTCTTGGCCACTGCTCTGAGAGAGTGAATAATGCATCTGGAGTTTTATCCAGAAAATAGGTTGGAATCTTCAGTTCAATGTACTCAGGGTTATTTACTTCATTTGCCTGAATCTGAGATGAATGTCTTCAAAAGAAATTGGGACCTGAAAAGTAATGTCTTTGCCTATATTCACAGATTATGCCCTCCGAACTGATTTCCTGTGCGTCCGTTTGGAGAGCTGCAGCAACCCGTCTGGAGGCTGCAGTTTGGACAGGCCAGAAATATGGCAGCAGGAGATGCCCTGGGATGTGATCCTGGTGAAGACTTGCTGCAGCATTGCCCTGTGGGGTAGCGTGTGCAACGAGACCCCTGAACACAGCATGAATCCAGAGCCGGGGATTTGCTGAAGAGGTTTACCCTTAGCAAAGCTGAGGGATCCTTAAGTCACACTCGGTTACCAAACAGTGTGAACTGTGTTGTGCTTTGCTGCAATCAAGATCACGAGAGAATTTGTTATTACATCAGTTGAGACAGCTTCAAACTCTGTTAATTGCCATCAACTGCCTGGAAGTTCTATTACACCAGATTGTCAATTCAAGTTTAGCCATAAAAATGTGTATTTCAACTCAGATAATGATCAGTGGTACCCTTTAAATGTTACAAATGCTTTTCTGAGTGGCCAGGTTGAACGCTGTGTTGGTGAAGCTGCTGATCTAGTACATTACTAGGCAGGCATAAATCATTGCTCACATGAACACTTAGTTTTTTGGCTGAGGTAGTATTACTAAAGGTAATAACTAAAGGTAGTATTCTTTTGGGAGGCATATTTAGATACTTTATGCGGGTCATTAATAATGCAGAAACTAAACAGCAATTAAAGCAAGAAAGAAATATATGCTTTGGTTTGTATGACTGCTGAGTAACTGCAGTCCTGGTTAGAAATAACAGATGTTGTGGGTGTTCTCCACTTTGAAAACGTCCTTCCCATGGTCCTCAAGAAAATGAATGGGCCTAATTTAAATGAAGAGATTCTTCTGTTTTATGAAATATCCTAGGGATTCATTGACTCATTAGTAAATTACTCCATTGATCCTTAAGGTCTTGGATCAATGACACACATGTCCAGGGGCATTTTGGGGCTTTAATGGCTATTTGATTAAGTACAATGATTGGGTTGCATTTGTTTTTCAATGAAACATTTTGTTTTGACTGTAAACAATGAACAGTGAACACGGAACAAGCTTGGGGATGTGGGAGAGACAAACAAATACCCTTGGCCATTTGCTGCCATAAGGACAGCCACGTCACGTCTCAGCATATGCCATTCTGTCATTGCCCAGCCCAAGGTGGGCACAGCTGAGCATGGCTCCTCTTTCTGGACTCCAGTATTACTTTCCCTCTTCCCACAGTGTGTCCCTGCTTCCTTTGCCCTTGCAAGAAGCTCTGTGTGTGCCAGGCTGGTTTTTCACAGCAGTTGTGTGATCAGGAGTGAAGTTTTGAAAGGGTTAAGCTATGTCCTCTTTCCTCTCTCTTGCAGGTGGGAATCGAGCTAGCTGCTTTCTCATCCCATGCAGGCCTGCATGGTTAAACATGATGGGTCAAGTTCTCCAGTCTAACCTACCTGCTCTTAGCCCAGCTCTGAGAGCAGAGTGGTTAAACTGGTTTTAAGTCACCCTCTCAGCACTTCTCCTTTTGGCTCAGTCTTATTCTGGGTTCTGGGGAGAGATAAGAGGGTCTTGGAGGCGGTGGGGCTGCAGGGGAGACCAGCATCCTGCAGAGCTGTGGCTAACCCGGGCTCCTAAGTTAGAGGGAGTTAGACAGGCTCTCGCTTTTTTTCCCTTTTAGCACAAACACTGGGGATATTGGGTGGTCTTAGGTCAAGATATGTTGATCGTTAACATTATTTTTTCTGTGGTAAATGTTTACCATGCCTTTGCCAGGATGATAAAGTGGTATTTTTTGCTTGATGTTTTCAGAGATTAGGATCAAAAGTTCTTAATGCAGAAGGATGGTTTTCCTCCTGTATTCAAACAGGAGCAACAGTTTCAGGCTTTAGTCAGTTTGTTTGGAGATCATGGCTAAAAGGTCGATTGTGAACGTGTGTTGAATGCCAAATTAACAGCTGGAATCTTTGTACTAAGCAAAAGAACTGACTTAAAATTAAGCATTTTAACCAGCTCCGTATCTAGGTGTGCACCAGGAGCTGTGTGATCACAAAGCTGGGGCTGATGCAGGGAATTTTTGCTGTCAGGTCGATTTTGCAGCCTTTTCTTCTCAGAACAAGGGCTGCAAAACCCAAGCTGCCTGTGGATGCTGGGCTGATTGCAGGTATTCCTGGTCATGCATCATACTCTGTGGAGCTAATGCACTTCTAGACACTTCGATTGAATGTGCCTCCACCACTGGTGACCTTTAGAGATTTACAGGTTCGCTGTCTTGTGGTCATGCTTTGCATGTGATTTACATTCTCTGGGCTGTGCTGAGAGGGGAATTGGGAACAGGCTGCTGTGTCGTGTTGGCCATCCTGTGCTAACACGGTTAGAAGCTCATGGAGACAGACTGAGTGTCCACAGGGAGGGCAGACAGCCACAGTGTACATGGTGAGCTGGGACGTGCCCGAGCGCGGTGATGGTCCCAGCTACCAGTGTGGATAAGGACTGAATAACTCCTGGATTTTGGAGAAGTTGCTGAGCCACACTTCCTACCCAGCAGCTTGATACACATGTCCATAGCAATCTCTTGCACTGGAAGGGGCTAAAGAGCTGTAGACACTTAAAGAATGAAAGCTTACATTAGGCATGACAGATACAGAAACTTGAAACTGAAGAAGCTGCCACTGGAAGACCTAAAGTCAAACAAAGCCAGGAAGATCTCACATCTCATTCAGGATCCAAGTTTCAAACAGTTAGCTGATACTTAGAGCGTCACTGGACACTTAAGCCTGTTCCTACTGTCAGCAGAGGTTCACCAGTGCAGCCCCAAATTTAACATGGGATTAGCTTTGGGTGGGATTGTCCATGCTGTTTTTCTAGCGCTGATACATATTAAGACATGCATCAGATGTCATATCCAATACCCAGTTTAACCCTTCTGGCCCCACAGTCATAAATCTTTGGCTCCATTGGCCATATGTGGTATTTCCTGTGTGCCTCCTGCAAGTACATGGTGTTAGTATCACTATTGTTGTGCATCGTTTGCTTCAACCCCGTGCTCTCATGCTCAGTGTAAGGCATAAATTAGCAATATTAATTAATGATTCTTTGCATGCGCTAAAGCTTCCAAGTCTTCTAATGCCTTTGTTTTAATTAGTAGCGCATGAGTAACGTCACAGCCCAGGGTGTGAAATGCTTCTTTCAATCCACTGAAGCAATGGTCATGGAGTGCATTGTGTGGGTGATGGCAGGTTGCTGCCTCTGAGTTCTTTTTCAGTCTCCAGTCATTTATTGCAAGCCAGAAGCTGTAATGACAAGGAAAAGAATTTGCTCTATTTCAAACACAGCTATTAAAAGAAAATTATTGTCAAAGTAATTCTTATCTCATGATGGGACGGCTGAATTACTGCATATTATGGGAAATGAAATTGCAAATGTTTTGGCTTTGCTTCCCATTAGAACTATTGTTTTATTACAATTGTCATATATGCACACACACTTCCTTTAAAAATGCTTTTAAAAATGAGGCCATCCTGCGTTAGGTACCGAGCATTAGCTAAGCTTAGCAGAGCTAAAGAGCACATTGCTCAGACAGGTTTGAGAGGGTGAGTGATTCCTTGCTTTGGTTCTGTAAGTGCACATTCCAGGCACAAGCAAGAGGGAGGCATTGAAGAACAGTGCCTCTGTACTTCTAAGAGGTACCCAGAGGGGTAATTCTGCCCAGGAGGAGCAGCTCGAACAGTCCTGTGCACTGCCCCTCTCCTCAGCTCACCTGAGGTTGTCACCAGGGTGCAAATCCACAACTAGCACATAAAGTGTCTAGTGTGGAAGTCTGCAGGTCAGACCTACAAGCTAATCACAGTGGGAGCTTGCTGTCTCCAGTTAAGGATCCTGGCTGCAAAAGGACATCAGTGCTCATGGTTTTATGCTGTCTCACAGTCAAAAAGACCTTTTTGGTGCCTTCTTACACTTGGGTCAGTTTGCGTTTGTGTTCCAGTCCTGTTCCTGTCTTCCACCACCTGATGTGCTGCTTGCAAGGCCAGGAAGCACATCACTCCCTTCCCTTGCAGTGCAACTGAACTAAGCATCAGAAGAAACTCTTTTCACTTACCCCCAGTTTTAGACCAAAATACTAAACCCAAACACTTTTCAATTCCATTGCAAATGTCCAAGGCACTGGTGTGGAAATAATATGTAGCTTAAAAAAGAGATCAGAAGAAATACTTTTCTCGACCTCTTGGGTATTACAGAACATTCGTCCACTAACACCTCCCTGCAGAAGCTGCGCAGTTGTTACAGGGCTTTTTGGTATCGTTCCCAAAGCGCATACCAGGTGCTTGGGATTTATCAGACAAAAAGAGGCTGTGAGTTGGGCTGAACACAGCCTTGCTCTCATCCCACGTGTGCTCAGCAGTACAGCATACACCCACCCAGAGGTTGCTGACCTTGAGGCTGCAGCAGCCACGGCACTGAAACCTTTTCCTGTTCACAAAAGGCTTCGTTGTCTCTTCTCATACCTTTAGTTTCCTTCTCCAAAAGCTTCTGCATGATAACAGGGTACAATGTGAAATCAGGAAATCGCCTGGTGCGCCCCAGTTGACCAATTTATCACTGGTCCATGTGCCTGTGATGGGCTCTGATAAACAGCCACTAGCCCTTCCACTTCCGACTGCTTATCTCTTCCCAAATCCCCTCTTCATGAGCTCAGCCCCTCTCTTCCCCAGCACAACACTCCCAGTGGCATTGCAGCAGCCAGCCCAAGGAAACAGCCTTGAGTTTCTCTCCAGAGGTCCCTCTGCTAAAATGCTGGGCCATTCTCACACCACAGTGTACATCCATTCTCAAACTACAGTGTGCATTTCTGTGCCTAAACAAACAACCCCCTGTAGAGCTATACATGCAGCTGCTTGTTATTGGCTGGGGTAGGACAATTTCCAGCCCTGGGAAGCAGAAACCCCCTGAAGTGAGCACCAGCAGCTTGGTTCATGACTTGTTCTGCCTCCTGAGAGGAGGACGAGGACCCTCATGGGTACAAAGCCTTTTGCTAACCTGATCCCTCCTGTAAATGGTGTAGGAACAGGAAACCATTTTCCTCCTCTTTAAAGTTTGGATGTAATTTGAGAGCCAAGCTCTATGCAGATTGGAACATGTTAGTAATGTCTGGAAAGTAATTATGGCATATATTATTATATTAATATTTACTAAGTGCTGACAGTGTGGTACTTTCATTAAAACTCGAGGGAGGGTGAAATACATACCACAAGACATGGTGAGATGAAGATAGTCTCCTGAAATCACTCATTTGTATTTCAATTTTATAGCCACTTGCCTGTCACACACTTCCAATCATACAGCGATTTCTTTGTATCTTAAATGATGTAAGGTAGCTAATGATTTAAATTTAGAGTTCTTTACGGAAGAATGCAAATAATATTCCTGCCTAGTGAAGTCACGCTGTGAACTTATTGAAAAGCAATTTATCATTGTATTGAAGAGCAGTGGAAGGGGTTTAACTTCGCTAAAAGCTCTAAGTCTTTCTTTTCACGATCATGTAAGAGCAATATGCCAAGGGTTATCAGGAGGAGATCTCTTACGTTTAAAAAGGAAACAATGAGTCTAAATTACTTTTGGCCTCTGTAGGTTTTGTTGTTTGGGCTTTAAAAAGGGGGATGGGCCCAAGTAATTCTGCAAAATCAAACAGCAGCAGTTTCAGTATTCTTTGTGTCTGGCAGGTTGGATAATCAAATCAATCCGGATTTTCTACTGACTTTTTTTTACTCAAAGACATCTTACAATAGCCAGCCAAGTTAGTTTGAGACTTTTCAATCTAATTCCTTGGAGAAGGTGCAGTCTTTCGTCACTTGTCACCTAAAGCTGTGCATTTCTTTACAGAAAACCATTGGTGCTAGTGGTTTAACTGGCTCTCAAACTGACTATAAGCATTACTGAACTTGATTTGGATGCTCCATGAAGATCTGAGTCACAATATAGGTGAACCGCTGAGTTCAAGGTCTTGGAACAAATAAATGCTCGTGATGTGTCCAGACAAGTCTTCACCATAACATTTGGTAACTCAAGCAACTGGCCCTTGGCTATTTTAATTTCAAAAAGGTTCATAGACTTGATAGAAAAATCTATAGCGCTATAATTACACGAATATATGAACTTCAGGACAGCCGAGGGACTCAGAAAGCACCGAGAAGCCCACGGTCTAAAAGAAATTAACATCTCACAGTCGGAGTTCCCCTGACATCTGGATTTCACTACAGCAAAGCATTGTGGAAACCTGGATTGCAATCACAGGCTCGCGTCCTGTGGCTTTAGCTGAAACTCTTAGGCTTTATACTTTGTTTTAATTCCTATGTTATTAATTGCCAATACAGATAAGATGTCTTAATGTGCATGAGCTCTCCTTCCATTGCATTCCATTAGGAAGATAGCATTAGGTTTCAGCCACACATCATTAAACCTTTCAAAATACATCCAGAAAGGCAGTGTGTATATGAGACACACTATTACAGGTAATACATTTTGCTAAGCCACACAACCCTGCAGATAAAGAGGTTGGCACAGTCACATCCAGGGGTACACTCAGCATCTGTTGTTGTGCACCTACTACAGAGCAGTTCAGCACAGTTAAACACTTCAACTTCTTGTCTATACCTCTCCACCCTCACCCTTCAGACACCAATGCTGCATTCCTGCCTTTGCAGGGGAAGACAGCAGATTGTGGCCCGAAGGCCAGAATCTTCAGTCGATATGAGGATGCTTCACCACCAGACCCCTCGTGTAGTTATTTGTGTGAGAGCAGAGTTCAAAGACAACAAAGTACAAAACACTACCAACCCCTTGGATGTGAGTTGGAGGGAATTGAGCCCTTAATCCATGCCTGGCTGTCTGGGTAGTGCTCACATTGATGGATTTCTGCTTTCTACTAAATTGATTAGCTTTATAGTGCTGTTTCAGTGGTTGTCTGGGTTTGAGCAAGTCCTATATCTCTTACCAGCCATTCTTCTTATCCTCAGAGAGCCTCTTTCAAAGTTCAGCCCAGTGAAGCTGCCCACCAGGTAGTCTTATTGTAGTCAATACAAATATAGTAAAAGGCAGCAGGAGAGAGGACAGGCTCCTTATGCTGAATGAGAGCTCAGGAGAGATGTGATTTCTTAGAATATGGTACAACAAATACACCGCTCCCCTCAGACAAAAGAATCACCAGGCAGTCATGTTGAAAGCGTTTTGGGTTTTTTTTCCCAGCACTTGTGCTTTTAAGCTTCTCAGAGACCTTATCTGCAGCTCTATGTCACATTATACTTAACATCGTTACTATGCTAAAGGCAAGAAGTCTCCATTAAGGGACTCCTCACTGGGCACACTTGTTGGCATATTAATTTTCCGGACAGTGTAGTATCACTGTGTTCAGCCACTGAGCAGGCTTCAGTGTATAAGGTCCTCCAGGAGCCAGAAGATGCTCTTAGGTGTTTCCATGCTGCATGGGCAGACCCCTAGGGACCAAGGTTCATCAATGCAGAACTGGCCTGGGCAATTAAAGCAACAGCAGCCGGGGCAGAAGGGAGTCTGTAATGGGAGCCCACCTTGAAAACATGTTCATACAGTCCCAGCACACAGAAGGGACAGAGCACTGTGTTATTGGCCATAGCTGAGCAAATTGGATTCCTTTTATAGCAACCATATCCTGGGCCGTATCAAAAGGAATGTGACCAGCAGGTCAAGGGAGGTGATCCTGCCCCTCTACTCTGCTCTCAGGAGACCTCACTTGGAGTACTGTGTGCAGTTCTGGGGTCCTCAACATAAAAAGGACATGGAACTGTTGGAACAAGTCC
>JANRGW010042591.1:0-74181 GCA_024733675.1 Psilopsiagon aymara | reverse complement strand
AGGCTGCTATGAGGTCTCCACGCAGCCTTCTCTTCTCCAGGCTGAACAGCCCCAACTTTCTCATCCTATCTTCATACTGGAGGTGCTCCAGTCCCATGATCATCCTCATGGCCCTCCTTTGGACTTGCTCCAACAGTTCCATGTCCTTTTTATGTTGAGGACACCAGAACTGCGCACAATACTCCAAGCGAGGTCTCCCGAGAGCAGAGTAGAGGGGCAGGAACACCTCCCTTGACCTGCTGGTCATGCTCCTTTTGATGCAGCCCAGGATAAATATATGAATCAGGATTCTGAGGTAACTTTCCAGAGAGAAGGCGTGTTCTTGGAAGTTGCTGTTAGTGTTGCTTTTTTAGCCAGAATTCTGGAATCCTTTCCTCTAAAAGTTGCCTAATCCTAGAACATCCTAGAAGCTTTTCTGAAAAGTACAACAGTTAGAAGTGTAAATGAAGCATCCAGTTCTGCAGTCTTTGGGGATAGGAAGTATTGGCAGCATATTAAGTACTTTAGCTTAGTCCTGTTAATGCTCTTTTCTTGTCTGGCAGGATCTCAGCTCAGCAATTAGAGACCCTAGGCCTGGTTTCCTTTTCCATTTCTGTAAATCAAAAGTTATTACAGTGCTTGTGACAGCATGATGGTTCTCAGCTCTGCCTTCCAAATGAATTCTTACTTCATCAGGGCTGGATTTACCTGGGGGCACAGCTGATGAAATTCTGAAGAATGAGGCTCAACAGATGAAAAAAATGGTTTAGAAGTGATGCTAGTTAGAGAGGAACTCAACCTACTTTCCTTCCTGTTTGCAGATAACTCTAAAGTTGAGAGCACCCTTATCAAGAGATTAAATGTAAAAGCTATGTTGGAAGGCAGTGCTGAAGAATGTAGCTTTCTGAATGCTTTGCAAAGATCATTCCCATTAGCTGCTTTGCAGTTAAAAGAATTGAAGCACAGGGAGCTGAAATGACTTGACCAAGGCAGGCCATCAGAGAGCAAGAAAATGGAGCATGACTCTTCCATGTCCCCAGCCCTATCTAGAAGATATTGACCACACTGCCACTGCAGGCAAAATACAGCAGAACATGGTTTCCAATACATCTCTGAGATTGCACTGATGTTTGTGCATTGCAATGTAAGTGACTGTTTCCAGGCACAAAGGAGATACTGCACCGCAGAGTCACCTGAATTTAAGTGCCAGGGCTCAGATCTGCTGGAGAATCTCTGCATTGAACTCCTACTGAATTCATAATTGACATTGAATGAGAGGTAGACTTCTAAGCTCCTAGCCTTGGATGCTTGAGACCTGGCCCTGGTTTTCAGATGTGCTCATGCAGTGTCCAGTGCAATGAAGACTACTCAGTGTAGTTGGAACCTGTCAGAGAAAAAACAAATCACCAGACAATGAGGGAGGGGTACTTGCAAGTTAAACCTCAGTTTAACATCTTTGGAAGAGTCACAAAGGAAAGTCTAGTACACTGTTCTTACAGAGGGAAATGATGTATGACAAGTTGATATAAACATTCTGCATACCAAAAATTGTAATTGTGAAGATTATTTTTGTCTTTATTCAGGTCAGATAAAGACTGAAAGACATATGATTTGTGATGGCACAATATCATTTTGTTGCCAATTCATCAGGGTTGGAGAAAGATAAAAACTCCTTTCAGGTGAATCACGCAAATGGTCCTATGTAACACAGGGTGAAAGAAAGGCTTTTATCAGCTCTGCTAACAATTTGCTTGATTTCTGTGTTCTCATCAAAAAGCAAAATACCACAGGTCTGGATTCAAAGTTAATGATCTAGCTGAAAGGAGACAGTAATTCTCATCACCCTTTTTTGGTGCCTTCTTTTCTTGGGTATGACTAGATATGGCTTGATGCTGAAGAAGGATGAAGACAAGACAGCCTTTCAGTGCACTGGGTTTTTTTCCTCCTGCAAATCAGTGCTCTTTTTTCATTCAGTGCATTATTAGTTGTGGGGTTTTTTTTTTTCCTTCCAGTGACTTATCTGGGTTTAGCAGATAATGGGTATTTGTTTCAAGACCTCCTTCCAATGTATGTGGCATTTTTTGGATGAGCCACATCATTATTGACTCATATTGACTCATAGATGATCTCTGTATTATAGGTGAATCTGAGGAACCTGAATGCTGGAATAGGTTTGTGAGCCAGTGGCTGCTCCTTTGGTTTTGCTATGTAGTCTCTGACAGGTTGGGCTGCAGTCTTAGCTTTTCTGATCACATCTTTTTCTGTTTCCCTCCTACTGGATGAGCAAGAGCCTTGTAGGTGCTTTGTGCCATGAGGCTAAGCCTAGCAAACTGTCTTTTCATGCAAGCTTTTAAATAGCTTAGAAACTACCTCTCTGGAAGCTGTTCTCGCCCTGTGCTCTGCTGTTGCATTCATAGGTTGTGGAGCAACATTAGTTAAATTGCTGTTGTCATGCAAGACTGGGGCTCTGAGCAGGGCATTCTTCTAAAGGAGATGCCAACTGCCAGCTTTCCTGGGCTGGGAAGATGAAGCCAACAG
The DNA here is from genome assembly GCA_024733675.1 of Psilopsiagon aymara. NCBI lineage: Eukaryota > Metazoa > Chordata > Aves > Psittaciformes > Psittacidae > Psilopsiagon > Psilopsiagon aymara. The sequence goes on along the minus strand of JANRGW010042591.1, from coordinate 71,664 downwards.
TTCTTTGGATATAATACCAGGCTTCTTGTTTTGATTTTTTGTTCATACTGGGGGGTAAATGGGCAGGGAGCCATAAAAAAGGAGGACTCTGTGTCTGTAAAAGTATATGATCAATTTATTTTTGTAGGGAAAGTGATAGATAACATGGCACAGCATGAAGTTATAAAAGGAGGTTGCAGTCAGCGTTGCTGGCATTACTTTAACTGGAGAATGTGCCCTTAAATGTCAGCAGACTGCAAGAAGCACTGAGTTATTTGAGAAGACAGCAACTTTGATGTTGATGTTATCAACAAAAATGCAGGAGATTAAGAGAAGCTCTCCAATTTTGCCAACTTTGTTTCTTATTGATAATGTGACTCAGGGATTTAGCAGGTGTTCTGGGAAGGTTAATGAAACCATAATGGTTCTGCTGAAAGACTACAGGTTAACTAATTGGCTTGTATGGGTGACTCACTGCTGAAGCGAAACTCAGCAACTGGTAGATAAACTGAGCAGTTTATTTGCTGTGAAGATACTGCAGTTCCAGATACACCGTCCTCTCATATTGGCAGAGAAAACAAGACCAGACAATCTGAGTTATAAAAAGAACATGGGCTACAATCATGTCTCTGCTGCATCAAAATGTAAGTGTAGCCATTCTTGATCAAACCTAAGGGCTTCAGCAGGGCATCTGATGAATGCACAGGGAAAAGCATGTAGAAACGTGGCAGTAGGATGATCCTGCCCCTCATATGTCAACCCTGCTGCTGTCAGCCGAGGGGTTCAGAGGTTTTTGGAGCCAGAGGTTGCATTAGGTTGTGTTTAATGCCTTGATGGGCCTGCCATCCGTGAATTTAATCCCTTTCTGAACCTATTTATGTGTCTACTCAGAGCATCCTGTCGCAATGGGGCTTGCACTTGTGTTGTATGAAAAAGCACTTAATGTGTTCATTTTAAATCCATTTCTTGATTGCTTAATTGGATATTCCTTCTTTCATTGAAACAACACAGACTGCTTTGATTTGCAGATCTTCTTCATGCTATTAATGATTTTATAATCTGTCACCTCTTGTCTCACTCTCTTTTCCAGGCTGAGAAGTTTGTCTGTTATCTCCATTTATCAAGGGCATTCCAAAACTTTGATCATTCTTGTCTCTTCCATCTTCTTTCCAGCCCTGTTGGATCAGTTTATGTCCTGTACCCACCTATACTTTCCTTTTGCATCTACTACCTTAAAAAGGCAAAAACTAATTCAAGAGTTCAGTGATCAAAATGTTGGGGGTTTAATCCATGTCTCTCATCCTTGGCTATCTACCCATCCAAGTTGTGACATTCCCCTGCTTTTCATTGGAGCTGCTGCATGATATTTGTCTGGGATTCAGAGAGGTAGGAGAGTCAGCATTGTGTCCAGTGCCTCTTGCATGCTGCTTCAACACGCCATCAGTCAGTCATTGGATAAAGTGCATTTGCTATCCTTGGAGCTGTGATTGGGATTCTTTTTTCTCTCTCCAGGCAAATGTTTGTAAAAACACACAGACAGACGCATGCATCCTCTTATTTAATAAAATAAGGAAACAAAATGCACATTAGTTCTAGAAGTTCACTATCTTCATGCTACATTCAGATTGTCTCTCTAAATTGGGACACATTGCTGCTGATTTTGGTGTTTTGTTTCCTTTTGTATTCAAAATCCAGGATAACCCAGCAGCTATGTGTGTAGATAGGCAAATCTGGGTAAACAATGCAAGACTCTGGGAAGATGGTCAAGGCCAGGTTGGACAGAGCCTTGGGTGGCATGGTTTAGTGGGAGGTGTCCCTGCCTGTGGCAGGGGGGTTGGAACTGGATGATCTTAAGGTCCTTTCCAACCCTAACTATTCTATGATGATTCTATAATGGCCCCAATTTGGTAAAGCTTGAAGATCTTTGAGTGGTTGCTGACAAGCTCTGAAAAACTGGAGGGGTTATAAGCAGCCAGTATATGGCAGAACATAGAGATAAATGACTACATAATGCTCCTTCTTCCTAATTTAGTCTCTCAACCTTGAAATGAGTGGAATGTGCTATTGTTTATTATAATACTAGCATTATTTATTGCTTGTCAGATGATAGGGCACAGAGGTCCGATTGTGTTGCTGTATGAACATGCAGTTAAAGGGCTACATTTGATACTAAAAACTTTTTAAAGCAGCTTTCTAAAGCAACTTGAAAAAGTCCCAATAATTAACTGGTCAATGAATCTTTATACAGTCTTAGAGCATCCATAAAGTAGTCAATAGGTTATTATTAAGCATAGCAACTTACAACTTCTTCCACAGATGTGCTTATAAGTATTTATGGTATACCATATGCATGGGAAACCTGATAATGAGTCTTAACTATTAAACCTCAGTAGATTGTCAGTGATGCAAATGAACTGCTTCTTTTCCTCATTATTAGTATTACAGAACTGAAAGGCTGAGCATTTAGCCATATAGGATTAGAAGACTTTCAGGAGGGCTCGGTAGGTGGGTTTGGCCAGCCTTGAGACATGGTGAGTATCAGCAACTGAAATCAGTCTGTATGATGACAGATGTTGAATACCTCCTTAAATCAATCAAATTAGTGTGCTTGCTGCTGAAAATCTTCCTAGGCTTTTCAGTATTCTAGACTGTCCTTTCTTGTCAATGCTTGGCATATTATAGTGGTATTTAAGTCATTTATACTACTGACATTTTGATACTTGGGATCCTAACTTTGACTTTTCAGAGCTTCATATCTCAGCAAAGTCAACTGTATACAGATTTTAATTTGCCAGAGTTAACGTTACTGTATGTGTTTGTGGCAATAACCTGATGTTACATCAGGGAATAGGAGGCTTTGCATACTGTCCACATACAGGATAAAAGAAAACCTCTTCTGAGCGGGAGCTTTGAGTCTGGTATCCAAAGTAAGCGCTGGTTGTTTTCTGTTGTTACTGTGCCTTGCCCATTGTTACAGGAACGATTTGCAAATTTTTTGCTCTTTTATGCTTCTGAAGTAGCAATTTGTATGTTTGCTTTAGCCCAAATCTGTTTTCATTTTCAGAGGCTAACAGAATTACCAGCGACTATATTGATAATCTTGGGGCTATTTTTATATATTGGATCACTTTAAGAGTCTGCTGTGGTGAATACCTCAGGCGTACAAAAGTACAATAAAATGATATTAAGAAAATAAAAGAAGGTGAGATCTGAGCATACGTAATTTTTACTTATGCCCCTAAGAGTTGTGCACAGTGACACCATACTCATTAGATTTATTTGTAGCAAGAGTGCTATCTCAGTAATAAAATTGTAAGATCAAGGTAAGTGCTACTACTTCAGTGTTTTCCCTATAGTTTTATTTATCTGGGTTTACTGTTAGAAATCCTCTTAGAAGCTGAGAAATACATAGAGCAGACACCACATACAGCCTGATGTCGTGACTATGTTTCCACCTTTTAATTATCATGTCAAATTGCATTGTCGACTTTTGCTCTCAGTATGGTTTTGATTCCTTTTGCCACTTATATTCCCTTACGTTTTCCTTTTAGTTTGGTTAATTTTATTATTACTTGAATAGCACACTAGTCCAAAGGTAAATTAGAGAGATCTGGTAGAGTTGCACTGCAGAGACAGTTGCTAAAGTTGCATGATTTAATTATGTTAACCTTTGTGTGCCTGTGCCTTATGACTGGTGATAATATTGTGCTGAGACATACAGTATGGGTTTGTGAGATTTAATTTTTCCCTGTGTTTCACTAATTGTTCTGTCCTGAGATTGAACATCGCACCTTCATCCAAAGAAGTTGACATACTCTCTCTGTAAGCAGTAAACAGCAGAGTAATGGAGAGAAGAATTTGGTTTGTCTTTATGTTTAAATGCAATGTTTGTATGTACTGTGTAGTGATTGTAATTGCCTTTCATAACTAAGCCGTATATATCCCTAGTAGCATGATGGGAGAAAGTACCTTTAATATATCCTTCCTGTAGCAGTTTGACTGTTAAAAGGTTCTTCTTTCCTATGTCCTTCTATTTCATTAATATTGAATGGTATCTTACAGCATTCAAAAGTGTGGAGCTGTTGAGGGATGTTAGTATGACTGTTCTCCAGGCCTTGGGCTCCTTGACCGCCACCTCTTCCGTTGCAAGGAGGGTCCTACAGTGGTCTTTAATTTGGGGAGTTTTATGATCTCCTGTATACTAAAACCAGGATAGATTGTTCAGTGTGGTCGTTTCTTGGACCAGTAGATTATTTTTAACTGAGTACTTGCCAGAAGGAGGGTGATGATGCAGCCTCAGCCCTCTGCACAGTGCAGTCCAAAGAAGCTTGCTTGAGAGTCTGTGCATCAAACCCGTATCTTCCATTTGTGCATTCTAGATGCTTTCCTGTCTTGCTGAAAAGCATTTAAAGGCTACAGAATTTACTGTGCATAGAAGGAGATTGCTTCAGAGGTTATTTTCTTTGATAGTTATGTGTCTGCATTTACTTACAAATCTCTGTTTGACTACTTTCAGCTTCCAGCAAATACTTGGAATTTCTGATGCCTTTTTTTTCCCTTTAGATCAAAGACTCACAATTAGATAATTCTCCATGTAGGTTCTTGCAGACTGGAGCAAAATTATTTCTTTGCTGCTTCTCAGTTAAACCAAATAAACTGAGCTTCTTAAGCTGCTGATAAAATAGGCTTTTCTAACCCTCTGATCATAGAATCATAGAATAATTAGGGTTGTAAAGGACCTTAAGATCATCTAGTTCCAACCCCCCTGCCATGGACAGGGACACCTTCCACTAAACCGTGCCACCCAAGGCTCTGTCACTTGCATAACCTTTTTCTGAACCTCATCCTATTTTTAGTCATCTTTTGTAATTAAAAAGCAAGAGCTAGAAACAGGATTGTAATGTCTTGCTGATGCTGTAAGCAGGAATAACCACATCTTCCAGCTCCTACGTGATTGTGCTTCCGTATATGGATGCTAAGAGTTGCTTGTCCTCTTGACTGCATTGTTGTACAGGAACTTCACGTTCATGATCTTTCATAATACTATTGCACTCCAGGGTATAACCTCCCGTCTTTCTAGTGTGATATATATTCCTTGCTCTTAAGTGATTGATTCTGGATTGTGTTGTATTAAAACAAGCATCATTCTTGTGAGCCTATTTAACTAAGGGATAGAGAGCAGCATGCATCACTGGCCAGCTTCCATTGCTAATCGCTCATCTGAATTCAGGCTTGTTTTTAGTAAGTGTGTGTCTGCCGTTCTGTTCTTTGTCCTAGCAAAATTTTTGATCAGGTCATGGATTAGGCCCAAAATAGCTACCTGAATCATAGTAAGAGCACTTCCTTTCAGTTAAGGGATCAGCGTCTCTAAAGAGCCTAAGTTTGTATGTGGGAAATTTAGTTGAATACTTGTCCTGTGGGTCAAACTGTAGCAGCAGCCATGAGAAGACTTCCCTATAGCAGTTCATACAGTTGAACTACATTTTGGCAACTTCACCCCCCAGAAAAATCCCACTAATGTTGGTTTGTGCAGAATGGCACTGCCAGTTTAGCGCATTACTGTAGATACCACAGTGCTGACTGCAGATTTCTAATTACTGCAAGGAAAGGATCTCTTATTCAGTTGCAGAGTCCTTTCTAATGTCATCTGTGCAGTTGCTATTGTCTCTTTCTGAAGTTGTTTGGATTCCTCAGGAGCCTGCAGGTCACATTCACGAAACTGGTTTTAGGATTTTTAACACTGTTCATGATGTATGCACATAAATGTGTAATTCAAAATGTGTACATCTTGGACTTCGTTAAAACATTTAAAGCAGAGAAGTAAATTTACGGTAGTAAATAAATAAGTTAAATCATCTTGGCAACTAGAAAAAGCAGTAAAACGGGTGTTGCGAAGGATGGTGTTAGAAGCCATGCTAGCAGCAAGTGGAAGGTTGTGTCACTGCCGAATCTGTCTTCTAACCTCTGCTTGACCTAATTCTTCAGAATTCCAGTGGTCTGTACAAGTATGTGTTCTCTAGGTGTAAGAATAGTAGCAGCAGCTACTCTGCCTAGGGCAAGAATGTCCAAGGGCTATCAGCTGTCTTGCCTAGAGGCATAAGATGATCGCTGGCTGGGGGTTAAGAAAAAGCATTTCCTTCCTGTGGGGCATTGCATAATTATCTGCCTATGTTAAGTGTGTTGGGGCTTTTGTCTGAAATTTATTGTATAAGCCAGTGCTATGAGAAGATGCCAGACTAAGAAAACAGTCTGGCATATGTATTATGGCAGTTCTTTCTTCATTCTGTTCTTAATGTTGTGCAAGATAAAATGAGGTTCACTGTATGCTTCACCTTGTTAGCTTGGCAGTACATTGCTTTTAACACTGTCCTGCCAGCTCTGTGATGCAAATTTGACTGCAGCTGAGGAATATTGTTAATCCTCTCATCTCCTTGTGGGCAATCAGAGTTGAGCCAAGTGCAGTGTTTTGTGCTACGGTGTTTACTATTATTGCTGCACATACAAAGCAGTAAAACTGCTGGCTGCCAGGATCTTGCCAGGGCAATGGTGATTCTCCACGTTTATGAGGTGCCAATAAAACACAAGTTATTATTTTTTATCTTGCAGCTTACTCTTCACCAAAGTAAAACTGGAATGGGTACATAAAGGACCTGAAGAGGCTCTGGTGACGTGCAGACATATGTTGCAGATGTGGCAAATGGTATATAATGTTTTACAGCACAGGTAAGTTTTCTCCACTGTCTAACAAGTTGAGATTTCATAATGGAGATGCAGCTATCTTCTTTAGTTGTCTAGATAGTCATTTTGCAAAAGAGAGAATAAACAGTGCCCTTTAAACAGGCACACACGTAGTATTTCTAGTTGTGATTGAAACAGAAAACCCCAAAAGATTTTGATATCCAGGATTTAAAAACTAAACAAAAGTCAAAAAAAACCACCAAAAAACCCAACAAAACAAACAAACAAAACCCCCAACAGGGAAAGAAAACCTCAAGATTTTAAGCTTGAAGCAGCAGATTGAACAAAGAGTTTCTAATTTGAATGTCTAAACAGCTCTAGCCATATTCAGATGTCCAGAATGGAGGGCAGATTTTGCTGAGCATCCATCAACTATTGTTCGCAGTCTGCAGTAGTTGGCACCACCCAGGAATGTGGGGGGGTGATACAGCCCTGAACTGAGCAAGCCAAGGAAAAGCACATAGCCAAGACTCTGTCATGTGCTGTGGTTGCATGCAGTTGCACAGCCTGGTGCTAACTGGGCAAGGAAAGGAGTGAAGGATGTAGTCTTTCTCCCTTCCCTTGTCTTAGTAAATCTGCATTTAAATGCTGCTAGCTTCCCCCTTTGTTCCCTATCTCATCTGCCTCACCTCCAAAAGAAGAAGTATAGAAAGTGTGAAAGTTACCAGGTTGGGTTGGGTTTTCTTCCTTCCCACACCCTTTGAATATTGTCCTAGTCATGCTATCACTGTGCAACTGCTGTCTTGGGAATGTTATTACTTACCTGTGATGTCTGTAGAGGTTGTGTTTGAGGACAGCATGCCTGATGGTGACAGTCCTGACAGCAGACTGATGAAGTTTGTATTGTTCCCAGGTTCTGTATGCATTTCTTTAAGCTTTGCAAACACCAGAAGTATATGTACAGCATGATGCATGTCTATATATAAGTTGTCCTTGAGGGATTATTAGTAATTCCTTGTTGGTTTAGCTAAATGAGCAGCAGACCAAACACAAAAATCAAGATATTTACGTAGCAGCAGTGAAATGGTCTTTTACAGGCTGGAATCGTCTATTTTGTTAGGCCTTAGTCTCTTTAGCTAAGGATTCAATCATGTACCTCTCACATGAATGATCTTTATATCTATGAGTAGTCCTCATGAAGCTGATCAAATCAACAGTGAACAATTATGACTTGAGATTCGGGGGGGGCTGCAAGCCTGAGACCCTGAGACTGCAGAGAGTACATTGCAAAACAGACAAATAGTTCAGCCATTTGGACCGCATTCGGATCCCAAGCTGTGTTTGGCCGTTATACGTAAAAAACTAAGATGTGATAGCTTTAGAAGCTTTTGATAAGCTTTGGCCATAGAAGTCTAAAGAAAGCAAGTTGCTTTGCTTTTAGGAGCTCTAATGTGTATGCCACTGCTGTTCTCAGTGGGGCTTTGTGGCTTTCTCAAAAAATAGGTCATAAAGCATTTCCTGCTGGGAAGTACTGCTTGAAAGGTAGCAAGAATGAACTTGGTACCTGCAGTTTTAGGCTGGATTCAGTGACCCACAAAGCCACTTGTATTAAGCAAATTGCAGCAGTATCAGCTAACAAATATGTCAAATATTCTGGGTTGGCCTGGCAAAGGAGCTTAAGCGGAATTCTGTCCAGTGAGACTTGGATGCAGGCATTTTTTAGGGTTTCTGGGAAAAGAGAAGCCTGTATTTCTTAACGTGAAGTTGAGAGCTGTTGGACCCAGTATCTGTACTAGCTCAGTAAGCACCTAATCGCCTACAGGATTAAATTGCACTTTAGTTACACTGGGTTGCATTTGTCTGGCTTAAGTTTTCCAGCTCTGAAATCTTACTATGACTCTGCTAAAAAGTCCTTCAGGGCACAGTGTTTTCACCCCAGGAAGATATTTATCAGCCATGCTCAAGTCCCCTCTTGTCTTCTGTGATGCCTCTGCGGTATCACACAACCAAATGTTTCCTTCAGCAGTTTTTGTCAGCATTTTATCCACCATCTCAACTACATTTTAATAACAGGGGCAGTGGAGTGGCAGTGTGTCTCACTGTCAGCCTTTCCAGTGCTGTTTGCGAAAGGCAGATCATCTGGCTACTGTCCCTTCTGTGATGCTTGGAAAAGCTTTCTTGGCTGAAGGCCTCATATTGCAGCTTTGAAGAAGTAGTTCATTTCCAGCCCTTCCCCAGGATAACAAATAAAGGATTGGGAGTGTGGGTTTTGCACAATGCACTCCACTTGGTTTTCAGGCTGGGGTTTCACTTTGTTTTCCCAGTTAAAAGGCCATGCTGTGGGCTGTTGTGAGGTACGTCCTGTTAACTGAGGCCCTCTCATCAAACCACCTCTGAATGCTGCTCTCCTGTGGTCAGTTTTACTGTGTCCACACTTACGCCATCCACCAGTCTCCTTCAGGTATAAGTGTAGCTGCCATGGTTTAACTTAAGCCAGCAACTAAGCACCACGCATCCACTTGCGCATCACCTACCCACAGTGGGATGGGGAGGAGAATCAAAAAGAAGGTATAGCCTGTGGCCTGAGATAAGAATAGTTTAATAATGGAAATAAAATATATTAATAATTATAATGAAAAGGGAGACAACAAAAAGAGAGAGATAAAGAACTCTCTTCCCTCTCCCCCCACCAAATAAAAGACAAGTGATGCATATACAATGCTTACCACCGACTGATCAATGCCCAGCTCATCCCCAAGCAACTGTCAGCCCCTTCCAGGTAATTCCCCCCAGTTTCTATACTGGGCATGATGTGCTGTGGTATGGAATACCCCTTTGTGTAGTTTGGGTCAGGTGTCCTGTCTGTCCCTCCCAACTTCTTATGCCCCTCATCACTGCCAGAACGTGAGAGACTGAAAAGTCCTCGATTAGGGAAACCGACCTCAACAGCAACTAAAACCATTGGTGTGTTGTCAGCATTATTCTCAGATTAAATTAAAAACCATAGCACTGTACCAGCCCTAGGAAGAAAATGAACTCTAACCCAGCTGAAACCAGGACAACAGCATAAAACCCAGTGCTCAGTCATGTGTCTGAACAGTGATTCTGTGGTGATGGCTGCTGCAGCAAAGCAGTGCTTGTCTCATGGGAGTAATATTTTGAAGTGCAGCTGCTGTTTTCCTGCATGTGCAATGCACCAGTAAGACAGAAATGCCACTATGGTTCCACCAGCAGCCCCCAGCCAGGGCACTTACACTTGGGTTAATCCTGGCTAGGTACAGGACAGAGGATTTACTTTTCCTTTGTATCTGTCACCACATGATAGTTGGAAATGGGGTATCAGTGCATTTGTGCTGTCAAATGCTCAAGAAGATGGCATCCATTAGCACAAACCAAAATGTTTGATCCCAAAGCCCAAGTAAAATGTTAATTAGCTATTGTAAATGTAATTACCACTATGATGAACAGCAGTGAGTGGCTTTCATTACTAGATTTTTAGCTGAGAAGGACAAGACGTTGTTTATCTTTTGCTATTGTTTTCTGTGATAACTGATTAATCACATTTAAAACCAAATAGCCATCCCAGGCTCATTCTTCTGCTAAATTAATGCAAATTCAAGGGAATCCTGTGCAATCCCTACCAAAGGACTGATCAGATTGGAAGATGGGGCATCCACAGCAATCATGACAGCTTGTTTCCTGGGAGTAATATTGGCCAAAGCCTGAGCTGCAGGCTTGGGAGTGTGCCAGAAAAAGTAGCCAGGGCAGTCGCTTTTCCTTTTGATGTTTTGTCCCTTAATGGATGATGAGAGGAGATATCGTCACCATCTGATCCTGGGGGGATGGCAGACTATGTGGTGACAGGAAGGCTCAGGAGACATGTGTTAAGTGATTTTTCATGAGGGTTTTTTTGGTGGTTGTTTTTTTGAGCTTCTCTCTGGAAGACCTCTACGGTGAGGACAGAAGAGCAGACCACATAGTCCTCCTTTCATGAAGAGTGCTATGTGGTAACTTTCATCTTCCTCCTCTGTTTGAACAGAATGCAGGTGGGAGAGGAGAAAATAATCCCTTTGAAATGAAGAAATTAGCACCTGGGTGGAAGGTGGTAATTGGTCTGTTTCAAATGGATCAGCACAGCAGGGCTGTGAACAAATCCTTCAGACAGGCCCAATGGATGGTGGTTCTTCTTGGGCATAGGGCTGCTGGTTGGCCTCCTCTGGTCTGGCTCCTAGCTGCCAGTATGTTCCTTGTGCAGTGATTTGCAAAGAGTCCCATCAGCCAAATAAAGTGATGCTGGCATGTGCCCTGGAGCCCTTGCTGGGCATCATGTCTCTGAGCTTCCTTCCATGGGCAGGGTGGTGGTGTTAAAACAACGCATTCAGGAGGCTGATTGCCTCTAAGTGGAGAGCTTCAGTTTTCAGGTCCAGTGGCAGCTAGATGAGAGTATTGCCAGCTTCAAGGGGTGTGTTGTGTCTCTGCTGAAGAGTGGCTAGGTAACATGGTTTTGTTTCTTTACAGCGGCTCTGAGAAAGGAAGTAGTGTCACCGAAACCCCGGTGATCAAAAAGCATAATGGTCTGCATCTCATGCTCCCGGATGCTCACGATACCGATTCTGGTGAGGAAACAAGATTTGTTCTTTCCCATCCTAAATGCTTCTGTGAGAGAGGAATGTTTTATTTTCTTTGGCAGGGCTGGGGGGCTGTGTGCATGCATGTTGCTGGGCTGGTGGTCAGGAGGTCCAGATCTGTCTCCAGGGTCACCTCTGCTGCACAACATGACACTGTGGTTTGGCTGTACCTGCCTTTCCCATGCAGAAAACAGTGTTTGATTCTTGCTTTCTTTTACAAAGCTCTCTGAGATGAGCATGAAAGGCATTAGACAGGAGTTTGCTATACTTCTGCAAGAACTGTATAATTCAGTTCTTTTCTCCCCTCCTCCTCCTTTTACCTCCCTCCCCCCCCAAGTTTAATCCTTTTTAGTTGTCCTGATCAAGCCTTTTATTCTTGTGGTTTCGGAAAGCTGAGTGAGTGTCAGTTCTTATTAGAAGGTGATTTGCTTTGGGGTTTGTACATGAACCTTGTGATGCTTTATTGTATGGTAAATACACATTTACAGTAGCAGATATAGCCAGATGGAAATAACTGAGACATCAAAGCTAATCTCGGCAGGAAGGGGAAAGGAAGCTTTCAGAGAGTGCTGCTGACTTGTGATTTTTATCACGAGTCTCGTGACATTTGGTGCTTCCTTTAAAACCCTCCCTCAAAATCAGATGATTATGTGAGAAACTTGCCTTGTAACTAAGAGATTTTTTGGGAAGCAATTTTCTACCCTTGTGGATGTAGAAGGAGCTATTGTAAAAATTGATCCTCACAGACTCAGAAATTGCACCAGAAGACTATAAAAGCTTGATTTTAAAAACCTGAACACTTAAGTCTCATGCTTTGGGGTAAGGGAATTAGGGTTTGTCTGAGTTTTAATCATGATCATTAGGAACTGGTAAAACTGATCACATGCTCAGCATATACAGCTGAGATGGAAGACAAGTTCTTCTGTGTTAAGTACATGACTTGCATTAAATTATGCGTGCTTAACCCCCATTTACACCCACCGGTGTTTAAAAAGCATTGCAAGGTTATGTCTTGAGCATACAAACATTCAAACATCAAAACACCATTCAGTGTGTCTGCTCTTTCGTTTGAGGTGTTAAACCCTTAGGGTCTGTATTTATGACATTGTAACCTTCCTTATTCTGTAGACATGTATCTGTATAACTTTTAATCTGTTTAATACATTTCCCTTTTATTACTCTATGCTGAGATGACTGTATTTTGTATAGATCCTTTTTCTCATCATTTATATGGCAGTGTTCTATAGTCTTCAGCTTAATTAAAGATAACAGCCAAGTTCAGCACAGACAGATGAAGAAGATACACTAAACATGTGCTGTTTGGTGTATTAAAAATGATCTGGAAAAGGGAGTGGATATGACATGAACAATTCCTGGTGATACAAAATCATTTAGGATAGTCGTTATCTGAAGATAATTGTGCAGATTTGAGGAATCTATGTTATTATCCCTAATGCTGAGCAGTAAAATGGACTTTCAGTAAATACATGAAAATGATTTGGAAAACACTGTAGGTAGTTTGCAGAATCCGTCAGCCATTGGGCATTACTAGGAAAGCAGTAAAACCCCCAAAATATTATTTGCCACACTACTTTTGTTATCCATCCAATTCCTGCTCTTCTGCTGAAACAGGAAGTGGCTTATGGTGCCTAGACTGTGGGGCTGAGCGTGGCCTGATCCCTGCCCCTTCATGTCTAGCTGGTGTTTCATGCATTATAAAAGCATTCTCATACTCTTCTGGACATCCCTTGCCTTGCTTTGTAATTGTCTGATGAACGGAGAGTGGCCAGGTTTGGGCTACACCTGCTTCACAGCAAGGTCTTGAGACCAGACTGTCACCAGCAGAGCCTGTAGCAGTTTGATGTACTGGTATGCCGCCCTTCTAATAGCTCGCTCCTGCCTCCTGCTCGTTCCACTGCCAGAGTCACAGCAAAGCTCAGGTTAAGCTCTTTGGGTAGTGCCCTCCTCAGAAAGCACCTGGGTTGGGTACCTGCCTCAGCATGCTCTTCGCTTGATTCTAGCAGCCAACATGCAATGGAGCAGCTGTGATTCTGCAGAAAGCGCTGTATGTCATGGTACTGCCTGCCAGAAAGCAAAATCATATAAAGTGCAAGCTGTAAACCAGCTTTCCGCACACATAAAGTGATTTGCACTGAATGCAGCTTGGTTTTAGCCAAGAAATTTATTCCTCCTCCACTTCAAGAATCTAGGTTTCCATGCTAACGTGGCTGCACCCACAGTGCATGTAAGGATGGGGCTGCTACTGAAATTCTACCACCCGCCCTCGCTCAGGAATGATTTCAGCAGGGGTCTGTGCTCACTGCTCTGCAGGCTCTAGGTGCTGCTGTTCTCCATCTGCAGAAGGGAGGCAGCTGGGTCTGTTTTCCAGGTTGGGAGCCCCTTTGAAGGCAGTGGGGGGGTGAGATTGGAGGGTATCTCTCTATCCCCCCTTGCCCTTGTGCCTCCCCAGAGCTGTGGCTGGCTGCTTTGAAGGTGGGGGGAGGTCTGATTTTTTTTGCACCGTTCTGGAACAGGCTCCGGTTGCCATCCTGAAATCCCCTGGGAGCGTGCGGCAGTATCACTGCAGTGCACAGGCACTCTGTGATCTTCAGGCTCGTCACTGAAGGGGGGATTACCGCAGCTGGGTTTGACACTGGCCTCTCCCCCACTTACACCACAATGAGATTATTTGCTGTGCCAGAATTCTAGGTTTGCTGCCAGGAAGATTAATTCCTCTTTATTTTCTTCATCTTCTCCTAACTGAAGCAATGTTCCTAACTAAATTCACTGATATCGGTCAGCTGCCTTGCTATTTCATTCTTTTTCTGGTTTAGTCTTATCTTCTAATGCTCTTGCGTGAAGTGATTTAGGCTAGGGAATTCTGTGTTTCACATAAGCCTAGTAAATCTACTGAGGTATATTTCTATTTTGATAGGAGTTTTTTCATAAATGCAGGATATTAAACTTGGTCCTTCTTGGTCTTATAACAAACCTAGAACAGTGCTTTGAAATTATTCAGATGTATTTTATATGGCTCGCACACAGAGCTCATCACGACAGAACCAATCTTGTTGTATTTATGATATATTTCCAAAATGTTTGGAGGGCTTTATTGTAAAATGAGAAGTTTATATTCTGTCTAGTGGAGCTGTTAAAAAGAGGAAGAGACGGCACTAAAATAACAAATTGATGTGCTATCTTCTTATGCCAACATTTTTGTGTATTTTGAGGCATGACATTAAAGCTCTGCGAGACAGCTTTTGTGGTGTTTTTTTAGCATATAAGGACCTACATTTATTTAGGAAGATAATGAGACATTCAGAGACACTTCTTTTAATGTTGCTTGCAGTTTTCTACCCTGAGGTCAGTGATACCTGTGCAATATGTGCCTGCCTCCTGTCTCAGGAGGCAGAGTGTGCTAGAGGTATACTGTTTTCTGGCTCCAGCAGCCTTCAGCCCACCCCATATCGCTCAGCTGCGGTTCAGAGCTGTGGCTGAGCCCCTTTCAGTCCAGAAGGACCAGTTTGGCAAAGACCTTCTCTTCCAGAGTTTGAGCGGACAAGTTTTAAGGAGTATTCCTGTGAGCAGTCCCGCAGAGGTGGGTAAGAGCAGCAACAGCAAGCATGCAGGTATGGGCTGGGTAGAGACAGCATGTGTGTGTCAAGGAACATATCTGTCCTGAGGCTGGGCAGGGATGGGAAGGGATTGGATGGTCTCTGCCTAGTGAGGTGGTTTGCTTCCTTGTGTAAGCTGAAATGGAAAAGAAAACAAACATGAAAGGATTGGAATGCCAAAGGCTGTTAAACGCAGTGAGCCTCTGCTGTAAGTTGCTCAGTACCTGGGATTCCTTCCTTATGGCTCTGCAGACTGAAGCCCAAACCACTGGGTGAGATCAGCCTCAAATGCCAGACTCTCCCTCTTGACAACTACCCAGCTAATGAAGAGGAGAAGGTGCTAATTCATGTTTATCTGATTGCAACTAGCTCATAGTAGTATCCCTATAAAACCTGCTTTGCAAGGGGAGGATGCTTTAGTAGATCCTAAGTGGCTGTTCAGCCTCACAGCAGTGCGTGAACCTCTCCAAATGCACTAAGGTGCCTTCCAGTGTCAAAGCATCCTTGGATTGACTTGCAATGAAAAGAGGATTTTGCTGAGCCCTTTGAGGATGTGAATAAAACACCAGCCCTTCTGCCCACCTAATGCAGTCACACCAGCATTACACATGGGTGCTTGCAAGACACAGTTCCAGAAAGACTCTGAAAGAGGGCAGTCTTGGCAGAGAAATGCAGTACTGGAAGTTGCTTTCAAAGCCTGCTACCATGATGAGGAGTGCTCATCTAAGAATCTGATTAGGCTGACTGCACAGTCCCCAAAGCCCATGTCATTTTTACGAAGTTTGCCATCTAGAAGGCAAGGGGTCTGCCCCTAACTTCAAGGTGCTCCTAATAGCATCGCTAGCTGCTCACGTGGCTATTTTCTTGTTGCCTCTGCACTGCGGGGAAGCTGTGTTTTGGGTGGCTGTTTTCCCTCTGTTCAACATCCATTGTCTGACTTGAACTGGGAGTTTCTGTGAGGTTTCTCCCAGAGGTAGGGATGAGGGAGAGGAGTGTGAGTGGGCAGAGCAGGAGGAGGAATCCCATGCAGTGAAACAGGCTGAAGATGGATCTGTTAAATATAAATTCTCTGCACAAAGCAGAATGGCTTTTACTGTACCATTAAAGCTGTGATTGCTACATTACTGCTCTGTCATCTCCTGGAACATGAGATCAGGAATGTCTTTGAAAACACGTAGGAATTTAAGAAATGCATCTAGGAAGAGCACGTTTGCGTTTTCCAGGGGAGCTGTGGGAGGTGCCTGCACTGCAGGGCAGTTCTGAAGTTCTCCTGCTTAAAATGAATGACATTAGTTAGCAGTGAGATAATGGGACACATATTTACCATAGCAGTTTAAGCCTTCCAGTTGCACTTGTGTCCCCTCCCTAGCCATGACCCTCTTGGGGCAGGCGGTGCTGCCTCAGGTTAGGCAAAAGCTGGCAGCCTTTATCCTGCCCTGCACCACAGAGATGTCTTTGCAAAGCAACATGGGGTGGAAATGTGCTTCCTCTTGTGCCTGGAAGAAGGCTGGGTCCGTGCTCAGCATCCAAAGAAGCCAGCCCTCTCAGGGAGCACTTAATGCATATGCCCCATGACAGGGTTTTGCCCTTCCGTCTCTTCCCTTGGCCAAAGCCATGCCAGCTGCTCCACGTACCTGTTCCCAGGCTCTGCTGCTGCCTCAGGGTGGCTGCAGTAAGAGTAAGTGGGATTTCGACTATGGGATCCCATGGTCTGCGAGGTCAGCCTGCAAGGATAGATTGAAAAGCAATGCTAATCAGCACAAGTGCTTCAGTCACAGCAGCTCTCCAGAGGAAGAGCTTATCAACCTTAAAGTCACATTAAACCTATGCATATTGAAATGTTTATTTCCCAAAGCTCTATGAAGCCAACTCTGAAATCTCATTTTGTAGCTCCTTGTTTTATTACCGTCCTCTTGGTACCCCTCTGAGAGGTTGGCTCACCAGTATAAACCCACGTGCTGTACTGGAGAAGGTGGTCTCTGCCCATGCGTTCTTCTTGCGAGTAGCTTTGATGTGATGTTTTGTCCCAGACGTGCAAGTGCCAAGTACTTGATTCTTGCGTAAATGTTACAGCACACACTAAAGGTTAATATAGTCAAAGCACTGAGCTCTCTGCTCCCCGAGGTTAAATGAAAAACCTCACTGCCTCTAAACCAGTCGAACAATATTGATGTCACTTAAAATGCATGTGCTGTGTGAATGGTGCCAAGCCACTGTGTAATGCTGTACTAAGATTATACATTAGTGGGACATGCTTTGTGATCCTATGCTGATGGTGTGCTGATAACACCGGTTACTAAGAAGTATTTGAAGGAAATATTTGATGGTAGAGTTCTGTTTCCCAAATGAGCAAAACACAGTTGCTTCCGTGATAAATGCTAAGCAGACCTTTATGACATTACTGTCTGTCTCTTAATTCACTTGTTTGAGCTGCAGCCCTTTGGTGATTCCGTGGTGGTTTTTTCAGTAAAGTAACCTTTTATAAACATGTCTCTCCAGTTGGTCACAGCAGAATTCAGCTGGGTTCTTACTACATCAAATTGATGCAGTGAGTGTAGAACCAGACCTGCAGCCTTCATGAGTCAAAGATCCCGAAGAAGTATAAAATGCATTATTGTTCTTGTTTGTTCATTCCATAGGATCACAGCGAGCTTCTTCCCTTGCTGCATCAAGACTGGAACAGGCCATGTCTGAAATAACTATGCAGAGCAGCTCAATGAAGCAAGGACCTATGCAGCTGTGGACAGCCCTTGAACAAATCTGGCTACAAGCTGGTAAGTTCTGGACCACCGGGAGTTCCTTTTTCCCTCTGGTGATGAACAAGATGATAAAATATTAGTGAAATAGTTGAAAACGGTAGTTGAAATTCACTTATTCAAGCAGAAAATCTGCTTATTTCTCCTGGCTGGATTTTGAAATATCATTTATTTGATTCAGTATAACACCCCCCCCACCCCCCAAAAAAAACCAATGCAGGAGTAGTGTGATTTTTTCAGGGCACCTCTATTTTTCCATAGTACACAGAAAGCTTGAGTCATCAGTGAGGTACATGTTTCAAAGAAGAGGGTAGATAGTCTTTCATTACGGATGGTCGTTGGTAGGGACGTTTATTTTCATTCTTCTTTTCCTGTGTGCTTCCCTGTAATAACACTGAGCAAACCACATATTCGATGTTATTTAGACTGGGAACTTTCCAACCTTGCAGAGTTTTAAGTGAGTAGTCCTAAAAAGAGCAAATCCTCCACTCCTTTATCCTAGACTCTTTGATTCTCCCAAGGACTTACAGGTTGCATGTCAGTTTGAGACACTCATGCAGAGATGCTACAGCAGAGCACATAAAGGGAGCAGTGAGAACGAGCTCTACCCAGAGGCAATCTCCGGACTGATGAAAGGGTTTTATGTAGGACAGTTGGTGAGGATCAAAGCTGCCCAGCACATTCTGCCATTTGCATTCCAACATTTCAGGACTGATAGAAAATGTTCTGACCCTGCAGTTTTGCTCTCAAGAGACCCAGCTTTTCTCCCACAGCTGGGCCCATAGCTATGCACCTGAAATTACATTTGAGTGCTGTGATTGCTTCTGAGGTGTCTCTAGAACAAAAAAAAAGCAGAGCCCACTGGAACCTTGCTGATAATTTGCTATTCTGTATGCAGGAGAACCTTTCAAAGTCTCATTTCACTAACCTGTGCAATTGGCAATTCTCACATAAAACCTGGCAGTCTCACCCTACTTCTCAGCAAAGATTTTTATAGCTGGTTTTGTGGGACATTTCTTACCAATTAGACTTCAGTTCTGGTACAAAATACGTGACCTTCTTTTTTGTTATAGTTTGACTTAACTATTAAAGAGCAGAAGAAGCTACCTTATGGAGCGCATCATCCTTTTAAGTTAACTGCAAGTGTTCACATACATTTACATGGCTTGCATGTATGTAAATTTCAATGAAGCGCTTTGGGCTTCAAAATTCCTCACAATATTTTGCTTTATTCAGTTTATGCTCCTGATTTAAGGCCGCAGAGGAGGCTGATGGAGAGAAAAAAACCTGTGTTTATTGTGATAAGTCAGATATGTGTTGTCCATCATCCTACAGATAGCTGTAGGCAGTGGACATTTTTGCTGCTGTGTGAAAAGACAAAAGCAATAAAGACCTAGTGCTTGCTGTGCTCTAGCTGTGAATTGCTACGATTACTTTTCAGTGTAAATCCAGTGCCTTTCTCAAAGGTGTTAATTAATTCTTTTAGACAGAATTTATTCTTATAAGCTGTAACTTTTCTGTCCTATCATTTTTTAAATCTTTGGTTTGTTTCATGCTTACTTCTAGCTGTATTTGAATTAGAATTGATATTCTGAAAATGCATACTGCAACTGCTTTGTAATGTCATTACTGAAGTCAGTTATTGTTCTGGATGCAGCTTAATGAGCTCTTGGTGAGATACTGCCCATTGTCTTCTCACAGCAGTGTGGAAGTCACTGCATCCTGAGAGATGAGGAGAGATGCAGGTATTTTGAGGTAGTCTTTACTCTCTGCAGACAAGTGCACAGCACCTTAATAATTACAGGACTTCTTTGAAATGGGTTGGATCTAACACTAGACTGAGTGGAATAGTCCAAAAGGGTATCACTGACCCTCTGATTAGAATCTTTCCCCTAAGAAGTTAATAACTTCCAAAACAGAGGTATTTTATGAACAACAAACAGAGATGTGTGGTCAAAAACAGCTGAGGAAATCACATGCTTTTGCATTACAGCTCACCCCAAAATTAACAGCTGTGGAAAACATCAGGTGGTTAGCTCAAAAGTCTGACACCTGCATCTGGAGTCCCTTCATATTCATGAAAGAGCTACACCAGTACACTGTAGATTTCTATCAGGTTTAGCTTGGACTTGTTCTTTTTCAGTCCATGAGTAATCTTGTGACTCTAGGCAAGTTGCCTAACTTTTTCATGCCTCAGTGTCCTATCTCTAAAGGGGAAAAATTGTTAATCTGCCTTTAGGAAATGACTTGTGTATTGCTGGTTTAGTTGTCATTAACACTTTAACCTTTTTACATGAATCATAAATCTTTAGATAAAATTATTACGATTTCCTAACCTCATACTAACAGCAAATTTGTAACAAAGCATCCGTCCTTTTCAGACACTAACAGGACGCAGCTGGCCATGTGTCTGTGTGTGGGTATGAATTTAGAGCACGGGCTGCAGTCGTGTCTGGGTTCCATTATAGTCATTACAGTTCCTGTGCCTCTTTATATCCCAAGGCATGAAAATGAATGGTACCAACCAACTGATGGAGTTGGAGCACTTAAATTGGAAAGAGGTATACAAAGCCAGCTATCCCACAGCTGCATGAGGCTGTTCTTGCAGCTCTCCAGCAGCCAGGCCATGCCACAGAGCCAGCGCACTCTCTTGCAAGAGGGCCTGTTAGTGGGTGGTAGCTCTCAGATGGTGCTTGCATAGGGGAATCCTTGCAGTGTCATTCTCCGCCTGCAGCTGCAATTGGAGTCCCTGCCTATTGCATAAGCATCCTCAGTCCCTTGGAGCTAGAGAACCCTTGCTGCGCTCCTAATAGGTCTCACAATTAATGCTTGAGAATACGTGCATTCTTTTAACCGTGGCTGAAGGCAAGGCTGTGAACCCTGTGCAAATAATTCGGTATCTTTATCACAACACAGAAGAGATTGTCTTACACATACAAGGGCATAGACTTAGTGTTTTATTTGTAACTTTTCTGGGTGTCCTGGGTTCAGTAGTAGCAGTAATTTTTCTCCTTCTTCGTAGCTGGTGCAGTGCTGGGCTTAAATCACGACACTGGGTTTATGACCAGAGCAGTGGTGTAGAGAAGATTTACAGCGGCTTTGGAAGTGCAGCTGCTAAGTCCAGATGTGCTGCACTATAATGGATGCTGCACCTTGTTCTCTCCAGCAATGCCCGGTGAATTTTGGCAAGTTTAGTGTTTTTTTAGCTTCCTGTAAGTGACCAAGGAGCTACTTGGTGGATCTGTGGTTACTAGAAAGAGCACTCTTCTCCTTCATGCATCCAAATAGAGCTGTGAATTCTCTCTCACTGTTAAGCTTATGTCCAGCCTTCTCTTGTAGGACCAGCTGCAAGTACAGTCATCTGCAGCAGGGAACTTAGCACGTTTCTTGGTAGGCTTCTGTATCTTCCTGTTTTCCCTGCAGGTAGTCACAATTAACTTTGGAAGAGTACAAGGTCTGCTGTCCCCAAAGACTACCGAGGTTGTCCACTCCTGACAGCAAGCATGCTTGGAATGCTAATAGGCATATTCTGTTTTCGAGGGTTCTGCAGCAAAGACTGTTAATACAGCTTGTCTGCTCTCTTTTATCAATAACCCCCCTGCCAGTCCTCTTGAAATGCAGTGGCTTCTTAAAAGAGGGCCATCTCATTAAGCTTTAGTACTAATAAGCCTAAATGTTGCTCTTGGCCCCAAGTCTGAGAAACAGCTCATTTCATGCAGTATTCAGGAAGGGTGCTGCAGTGCACATGCTGTGGTCATGCAGCTCCAGGAGAGGTGGTCTTTATGCAATCCTTATGCTCATTTCTCCTCTTTGTTCTTCTTTTAATATCTGAGAGCTTGAATTCAACTTTGAGAGGAGAAAAGGAACTTCTATGGCATTGGTAAAGCTTGTTAACTCCTACCTATTATTGCAGGGAAGAGCTACAAGGGGAATCCTAGAGATTACTGGTGATAATACTGCTTGTGTTACCGAGAGGAATGTCTGACCTAGGAACTATTTCTACCGCTTATTTCCTTTTTAAAATCATGCCAGTTCTCTTCCTTTCTGTTTAGAGAATACAGTCATGCTGTTTGGCGAAGGAAAATGTGCTTGAAATAGTTCAAATTTATGGCCAAAAATTACCTTCTTTCAACATTTTTATAAGATCACTTTTGACCCAGAGAGCAAAGCTTGTCAGTGCCGAAAAGAAATAGTTTTAATAGTTTTAAGCTCTTTGGGTAACTGGAGTGATTTCTTATCTGGAGTACATGTGATTATATTTCCGGGCAGTAATAACAGTATGCTCTATTTATACGGAGCATTTTTGACTGCTGCAAGCCAGTTTTAATAAAAGTTCTAATAACCCAGCTCCCGTTGCTATATTATTGTAAGCTTTACTTTTAACTACAATGTCCACTTTGTCTTCACTAGTGCTTTATATCTGGCTATTTAGCTTCTTGACTAACCCAATACTTTACCAAATATGGCCACTCACAGCAAAGTAGGTCTGGTAATGTGATCTAAGTTTGGCTAAATGCCTGCTAAGCACAGTCTGCAAAACTCACCAGGTAGACCTGCAGCTAATTTAAAGGAGCACTTAAAGGAAAATGGCTGGGATAACTATTCCATGTGCTCGCAGTGGGGCTGGAGTGGGCTACCTGCTGTCTCGAGTTTATCCTAGGGAGAAAATACTGTAATGAACATGCCGTGGATGAGAAACGCAAAGAGAGCCAGTGCGGCAGAGAGCAGTGAGCTAATGGAAAAACATCTGCTCCCCTGAGTTAGGGACAGCGGGAACTTTCCTTTTTCCCTTCACAAAATGCTTGTGATTTATTTATTTCATTCCATACGGGCCAGTTCCTGGGAAAAAGCAGTGTTGGAGGACATGGGCTGTGCTGCACGAGGACGTGTCTGAGGGCCAGCGGGCTGCAATCTCAACCCCGGCTGTCCCACACTGCACAGCAGGTGCCCAGCTTGTGTTCACGTGGGTGCTTACATGCTCCTCCTTCCCTTTCAGCCGTCCTAAGCCCCCTCAAGTTATTAGCGCTGATATTAAAGGCATTCATCAGAGCTGGGAAACATCTTCAGTGACATTGCCAGAATAGCTGGGATCAGATACCGTCCCATGATGCAGCATTAGTTGTTGGAGCAATTCTAATATCTTTCTTTCTTCTTATTTGGTGTTTTTTTGTTCTGTTGGGTTTTTTTTTAAGTGCTTTCAAATTTTAGAATTTCATATTTAGAGCTTCCTCATTCACTGCTTTAAGCTGTTGAGCTCCATGAACACTGCTGATTTTTGTGGCTCTCTGCAGTGACACAAAGCAGTATGAAAAGACGGAGCCTGCAAGAACAAACAGGAAAGGGTCCTTTATTCTCCTCAGCAATAGCTATGTAATAAAGCTGTACTGCAACGATGGCTGCCCTGCAGCGTTTACTCACTAGGAGGGATTAGGAACACTTAACATCAGAGATAGAAATGGTAAAATGAGCAGGTTTGGTCCACTTTGAAGTGTTGCTGGTGAAGTTAAGAAGCCTCCTGGTTTAGCAGGCTCTGTCTTAGGCTTTTCTGGCGCTGGCTAAGGACCACTAAATTCCCTGTGTCTCTTTATCTGAATGTCCTCAGGGGGAGATGCTAGGTTCTGTTCTACACTCTCCAGCTTGGTTTATTTTATTTTCTATCAGCAGTGAATTTGAAAAGTCAAAAGGAGTCTTGGCTCTGCATCAGTATTGGGCATTTTTGGATTGCTTCCCCCATTCCTGAGGCTTCTGGATATTGCTCATTGCTGGAGCAGGACATGAAATGCTGTGGACTGATAATCCGTTGGCATGGGCGGTCTTCAAAGAGCACATGCCATTTCTCAAAATCTGGGACATGCAAACATGTACGTGTGTGGTGTACACTCACTTGAGAAGGAAATGGGCAGCAGCTAGCAATGCTCTTTGTTAAGCAGCCTGTGGATCCTTTGCCAAGGCATGGAGAGGAACCTGTTGCAGTGCCAGTGATACCCAGAGAACAACAGAGGGTACCAAATACTCATATTTCCTCAGCTTCTCAGTAAATTCTGGGCAAGTGATAAAGGGTAGACAGTCACAAAGAAGGAATCAGGACATTGATTCATGCCAACGACAGAAAATAGGAATTTATACTTAACTGAGTTGGAATACAAAGACTTAGGAGTCCTTTCTTTGATGGCAGCCAGTAATACCTGTTTTGAGAAGAGGGTGCAGGAAAACCCAAAAGGTGCCCTTCTAATGAAAGCATTTTTATGTCACCCTTATCAGTGTTGGCCTTATTGCTTCTCCCAGCTGGGAAACAGCTGTTTCCTCACCAGTGAGCAGGCCTTGCTTCACAGAAAGGATCCAGCTTTTTCTAGGTATTTCAAATAATGTTTTGACCGTGCCATTTGGTATAGAATGTAGCTTGTGGCAGTTCTGTGTTGCTTCCAGAAACTTTCACTCTAATGCTGCATTAGTAAATAAAGAAGATAGTGGCCATTTCAGCCCCTGCGAGACCCAAAGCTTGGACACTCAAAGTGGGTCCCTGGACTCCAGTTAACTACCAGTCTGCATGCGAAGATAGCCTTTGAGGAAGTAAGTCATTCTCCTCATTCAGAGCAGTGAGTGTCTGAGCTCAGGTGGATGGGAACCTGTGGCAGTTTTTGTTCTTCATTTTTGTTTCACAGGTCTTCATCAAATGAAATTATTGCAGTCAGGATGCAGCCTGAGGAATGTTTCATGTAATCTGCCCACAAATTGTCAAGCTCCTGCATGCAGGGTGGTGTCATAACATGGAACAGTGGCTAAACCTCACCTGCCAGAAAGTAAAGTGTTGGGGGAGAACCCTTTGTGACAGTAACAGTTCTGTACTCACTGCTGAAGGCAGAGCTGTCTCAGAGGAGCGTGTCTTTCCAGCTGGCTAAGGGCTGCTGCAGTTACAAGCAAGTTACAATCCTGAAGGCAGATGATGTGGAACAGAGATCACCTCCCTACACATCCTCTCAGGTGCTGTTACCTTTCTGAAGTGTGAAGTGCTGCTCTCTGCTGTACCATCCTGTTTGGCATCCGGCTGCATTGCGCTGGCCATGTCACTATGCAGTAGCATTTTTGGGGTGGACAAGAGTAGGCAAGTGCTTTAGATCTGACGGGCACACACAGCCAAGTGATGTGGAGCAGTCTACTTGTGGGAGTTAAGTGCTGCGTCTTGGGTAACACCAAACGTGATTCATGAGGAATGGAGTTAACTCTTGGCTTGTCCACACTGCAGAAATACATTTCACATCAGTTTGATTTATTTGGGGTTTTTGCTAGAATTACAGTTGTTGCAGCTTCTGTGGTGACAAGCACAATCACTCTTGACACTGCTTTGAAACACCCAGGAAACAGAGAACAGAGTCAGTGTTCAAGGTGATGGCAAGCAGCCCTGTTCCGCACACTAGCACTTTGATGCAGACGTGACTAGATTGCACTGTTGT
The DNA here is from genome assembly GCA_024733675.1 of Psilopsiagon aymara. Taxonomy (NCBI): domain Eukaryota; kingdom Metazoa; phylum Chordata; class Aves; order Psittaciformes; family Psittacidae; genus Psilopsiagon; species Psilopsiagon aymara. The sequence goes on along the minus strand of JANRGW010042591.1, from coordinate 46,558 downwards.
TACTCCTCTGGTGGACTCCTTAACAGAGCTATGTCAAATAATCTATCTTGGAGACAATAAAAGGAGCCTGACTGTAGGGGACACAATTTTGTCGATGTTCTGGGGAGTGCTCTCAGTTTGTGTGTTTGTCCCTGGTCTTTGGAGAGCAAGTAGATGATAGGTATCTGGCAACTATGACTTGATTAAGATTCTTCACAGTAGATGAGCTTAAATGCTAGCAGAAGCAGCTGGAAGAAACAGGAGCTCATATTAGGAGCTAATGATAACCTGAGTGGAGATGTATGTTGCTTTCACAGTCTGGATCCAGCATTAAGACCAGTGTATCAGTGGAAGTCTAGTTGCAAGTCAAGACAAAGGAGGCTATAGCCAAAAGAGGATTTGACAGCTGTTTGGAAGAACAATAGAGTAAACTGTAAAGTTCTGCAAGAGAGCACAGATGGGAAGCGTAAGGTGGATATGAGAAACAAATGGAGCATGCTAGGTTAGGCTTTGGAGTCAGCAGATAGAGGAGATGGTACATCTAGGATGATCACCTCCCTTTGCTCAGTAGCATTTGGAGGGCATTTAGTGATACTTGGTTCAAAACAGAATATAAATTTGTTTGTTTTTATGAAGATGGTGCTAAGTGAGAAAGAGCAGGAAGCTTGCAAACGTGGCCTTGAGATTCAAAGATATGAAGTGTGTCATTACCAAGAATGATGTAGTCCAGCAGCTGGAAGTTTTGTAAGTGGTTTCCTTGAAACATTAAATCTTCCACAGCATAAGAATTGCATATCTTCTGTATCTGTGTCTGCCTGAGAAGATACCCTCTTCTTTGGAGTGGAATTGGATGCCTTGTCTCTGTAAGAGAACTTCCTCTTGAAGGCTGCTAATTTGGTTAGATGTCTATTTACAGCGTAATTAGGTGACATAAGGAGATGTGCTGAATAATGCAGTGGACAGGAAGCTGCTAACCCAGGTACCACAAAGGCAGGTGTTTCAGTACCATTGAGGCGGCTCTCATATTAACATGATAAATTTAATGAGTCCTTGGTTTTGAGGTTTGATTTGTGTCTCTAGCTGTGTTTTTATTCTGTGTTGCATAAGAGTATTTTGTTAATCTGTAAATAAAGTGAGTATGTAATAGAAGTGAAAAATGAGCTTACAGAAAACACATTTTAATGCATGCCTAAATGATTTCCTTTAATGGCTATTTTTAGCCCGATGGGTGCAGTCCTTTCCTTTGGTAACCCAAAGGCACCTCTCTCATTCTTTTTTCATGCAAATTAGGCCTCCCACACCATTAAATCATGTTTTATTGACCCTGAGCCTGCGAAGAAATGGACTGAACTTTAATATGCTACATTACCATATCATAAAATACAATTTGTAGATCTTATTTAGATTCTATGTTGCTGCACTTCCTCTAAATAATTGTTATTACTGAAGAAGATTTACAGGCACCATTGAAATAAGTACTCTCCATTTTGTGTGCACTGAAACACCAGCTCTGCATGATTCCACATCTAAGGCCCCCTGCTCCTGATTCCTTTCTGAAATGAAACAAGTCAACAGTCTGCTGTTATTTGCTAATAGAGCTTCTAACATGGCAGCATCCAGAACTTTCTCTGACTTTGCACAGCACCAGGATTTCACCCCTTCACTGCTAAGTTTGTGCTAACTTTGCGAATGAAGTGCTCATCTTCAGGCTGTGAATCGTTATTTTGCACATCCCCATCCTCATTATTGTCACATGCCCAGCATCAGCTGTTATGCAGCACTTGGCAGGCAAATGCTGTGTTCCTTGGGTAGTGCAAGTAAAATACTGTCCTCCCACAAACTTTTGAATAAGCTGCACACATACTCAGCTTGACAAGGTACATGGCCTTGCTTTCTGTTATTACAGATAGCTGCAGCCTCTTGGAGCCAAGGGAAGGAGTGCATGCTGAGATTTCTTAATGATTAACCAGAGAGAAATGTCGATGAGTCACTCAAAGAGTATAGCTTTCACCAAGGAACTAATGTTTTGCTTATGTTGGCAGCCTTGGAGAATGACATTTATCTGTAGCACAACCTAGGGATGGCTAAAAAATATTTGATTGTTTTCTGGACGATGTCTCACTCTTTTTCTAGAAGGACCACTTCAGAAGAGGATGGGTGTTCAGCCATGCTGTCATTTCAGTACGTGATCATTTTCAGTGCACCAGTAAAAGTGCTATTTTTGGTCCTAGTCTCGTGTCAGACAGGTCAAGGAGGAGCCTTTCTATGTTCAGGCAGGACTGCCTTTGAGATGCTCTCCTGCTCACCTCTACCCAGCAAGCTCCGTGTCAGCAAGCCAAGTCCCACAGTCATCTGGGTCTCACAGCAGTTTGAAACTGGCTGAGCTTCAAAGCTTGTTAAGAAGAATTTTCAGGCTAATTTCCCCCCTCACAGAGACTTCCTGAGAGTATTTGCTACCCTTAAAAGTCAGGGCATTTAAGGTTATGTCTAATTGCAGAATTATTTATCTAAATCTGGAGCATGAATTAGTCATTTCGAATTGGACTCTTGAACTGTCAATACTTACTGCATTACCACATCAGCTAAAAAAGAAAAAAAACTTTGAGCTTTTCCAGTCATACAATGTAGAACACAAACAGGTTATAGACCAAGGAGCAGTGGCTGCTGTATTGAGAGAATTGGTTTTTTTTATATATATATATATACACATACATTTATACATTAAGAAGAAGTTATTGGAAGAAGTTCTTCACTATGACGATAGTGAAGCACTGGCACAGCGTGCCCAGAGAAGCTGAGACTGCCCTAACCCTGGCAGTGTTCAAGGCCAGGTTGGAAGGGGCTTGGAGCAACTTGCTCTAGTGGAAGGTGTCCTGTCCTGTCCCATGGCAGGGAGTTGGAACTGAATGAGCTGTAAGGTTCCCTCCAACCCAAACCATTCTGTGATTCTGTACAAGCATAGATATATATTTCTAAAAACAGTTTCTCTTTTCAGTTATGTGTGGCAGTGAAAATTGAGTATCGCTTTTGAAGCCTTTTGCAAGGATAGGATGCATAATAAATCTAGAATTAGCATTCACTCTTTCAGTCTGAAGGGTCCTAGAGGAATCATCTAGTCCAGTGATGATCTAGTCCAAATCCTGAGAAGTGATAATGTTTAACCCCAAGATATGTTATGAAATTTGTTTAACCTGAGAAATTATTTTACTTAAACAATCAAGCACATCAGTATGCCTGTTACTTATTTTTTCCACCACTAAGATAGTTGCTGATAGTTGAAGAAAGTAAATGACTAAGCAACTTCTTCCGAGAGTTCTTTTTTCTGTAGCATACGTATGAGGAAGTAAATATGTGAATATACAATATAAGTAATTCTCTATGATAAAAACCTTTTGGTTTTACTAGACTCTGAAAAGTTAAGGGACAGCTATCTCATAGACAAATAAGCAGAGAGAAACTTTCAAAATGTGGAAATGCTCTTTTAAATAAGTTATCTGATGTCCAGCTCCGTCAGATGTATCCCATTACTCTGACATGTTTAAAGTTCTCAGCAGACAGTGATGGCTTATTCTGTTCTTTTTCCTCCAGATTATTTGGAAATACATATGATGGCTCCAAGTGGCTACCAACCCTGCTTCCTTAGGGCTCAGTTCAGCACTGTTTACATTCCTGATTGACTAATCCTTAACGCCATCCTCTGTCAGGACACCACCTAAAGGTTTCCATGAATGTCTGTATAGAGCCCTTACCACTAAAAAAAGAACCATTCAGTAAATCTACTTGTGATAGTAAGCACTAACTATAGTAGTAAGCGTTGTGCAGCATCGTGGCCTCATGTCGTAACATGCTTAAGGGAGATGATATGTAGTTAACGTGAAGAAAGGTCTCTGACTTATTTCAACTAATGGTAGGGTGTTTTGGGTTTTTTTTTTTTTTGTGTTTGTGTTTTTTTTTAGCTGAACTCTTCATGGAACAGCAGCATCTCAAAGAAGCAGGCTTTTGTATCCAGGAGGCAGCTAGTCTTTTCCCCACATCTCACGCTGTACTGTACATGCGTGGGAAGCTTGCAGAGATGAAAGGCAATTTGGAGGAGGCGAGGCAATTGTATGATGAAGCGCTTACAGTGAATCCAGCTGGAGTGGAAATTATGCACAGCCTGGTGAGTTTGCAGGGGCTCAGCTCCATTATAGTATTTATGTTCCTGATTAACTGTAATAAGAGGAAAGAGGGCTCATGCTTGCTCTGGGTTTCATTGTCTTCCTAATCCTGAGAGCAAGTGACTGTTCCAAGAATAAACCGGGTAGCTTGAACCTCTATTTTAAGACTGGATTAAATGTTTTTAACTAATTAGGACTTGTGTCAGAAGTAAATATTTTGCGGATAGTTTTGGAAGTCAACTCGCTGTTTGTCTTTGCTGCTTTTCCTACTCACTGTTATGCATTTTAAATAAGCATACACTGATGTTTGAAAGATCTCAATTAAGTAACTATAGAATGTAGACATATATGGGGTTTGTGCACCTTGGGTGGGAGTCTTGTGTCTACTCAAATCAAGATAAACTGTGAGTTTACGGTAAAACTGATCTGTTACTGTCTTAAGCTGTGGCTTAGCTCTTAGCCTTGTGTAGGGGCAGTGACTCCACGTTTGTGTGTTTTTTTGGAAACACTCCCAGCAAGTATGTTTCTGTTGCGCCGTCCCCACAACAAACTTACTTACAGAGCTTAATAATAATAATACAGGGAGCTTTGTGGAAGACCAAAACCTACGTATCTTACAAAATCAGAACAGTTAATCATCCTTCATCATGATGTCTCATCCTAACTGCAAGCCTTGCTGCGCCTCTCTGGGGTTTTAGAAGTCTTTCTTGACTAATGTAATTTTTACAGGAATTCTATATCCATGTGACTGATTTGTGCCTTTGCTAGCAGATTTGTGTTTCCTGGTAATATATTTGGTCCTGATGAGGTTTGCAGGCAACTCCAAAACTGAAGGGGTGTCAGCGCACAACAGGACGCATGTAAAGTGAAGTTACAATTGAGAGAAAAGAGTAGAACCTACAGGCAAGGAACAAGGTATTTTTAATCCTGAATGTTCAGTGCAAAACTAGCAAATGAATAGCTGGTGCGTATGTCAGGAGAAGGTTATGAAATAGTTATGCATATATCAGGCTTATATGGGCAATAATATTTGTTGCTGTAACCTAACCTTTAGAAAATCAGGCAGTAAAAACTTGGCAAGATAGAATGCATTCTTTGTTTAGTTAGTGTCATGATTTCAGACAAGTCGTTGGTATCAGAGCAGCCATCAAGTTAGATGCCAACATGATCCTAATAGCTTTCGTTTTTGTCTCATTTTATGGGCAGAGTCACATGCTGTGTCTTCTCATTTCAATTTTCTGAAACTGTAGTCATTTGGAATAAAAATGTCGGAGATGCACATCTGCTCTGGCCCGGTTTACTTTGGGAAATGTCGCCCAACATAGCTTAACTGTTTCTGAAAATGGAGCTAAAGAGCAGACCTTAAAGGCTTCTGTGACATCCTATTTACTGTGCTTTAGTGCCTCTGGGTTTTGTCAGGAATAGGTAATCTTCGTCATGTATTAATGTGCTTTTTACCATCCCTAAGAAAATCCTTCGTAGGTTACCCAAGTTACAACCTTTAAAAACCCACATTTTATGTGTGCTTAGTAGATAGGTATTTCTGAAATCTCTAAGGAGTCTGTGAATGCTCATTCCCCTCAAACCCCAGTAAGCTACATCATCTCTTAGTCAAGGCATAGAAGTAAAATTGACAAGAGGTTAAAGACAGAGGTTGGGGGCAGAGACTCAGTCTGTGAGCAAGTCGGGAAAAGATAAACTTGGTAACAAAACGAGAAATAAGGATAGGTAGGAATTAAGATAGGTAATGTTGCAGAAGACTGGGTAGGTAAGAAGAATGGGATTGGAGTATGGAAACAGACCAAGACACATGAGCTGAGGGGTGGGCATGTTGGAAAGGATGAGTTAAAGAGGTCAATTTTAGGAGACATTCAAAGGAGCGTAGCCTTCAGTCTCCTTTAAATTCTGAAGCTTCCCATCCTGGTGCCAGTAAATACCAGTGAAAATCACTTGCTTAAGCATGTGCCTCATCTCCTGTAGCTTGGCCATGCTGGCAGCCTGTGTTTTACACCTGTTAGCTAAGATAGCAAAGGTTTGGTCTATCCCTGCTGATATGCATCATGGCAGTACTTCTAGGATGCCACATAATGACATTCCTTTGTATATTTTTCCAAGAGCTAGGAAATTGCGTATAACAAGTTAAAAACATCTGATGAGCACTATAGAAAAGCGTGTAAAGAAATTAATCATTCTGCCTTCAGAGCAGAGCTTGGAATACTGTGCAGTAAACAAGGCTTTTTAGGTCTATGCATCAAACAAAAAGGGCAAAAATGAAATATTGAGTGGATGAGTGATTTTTGTCCTGTGTACTGAATGAGACAGTGTCCCCATGAAGACCTTAAAATCGGGTTTATGCAATTGAGGTTATAATATAACAAGTGTTAAATTCTGCATCTCCCCAAGGCCATCAGAAGAATTGATACCTTTCTGAAATGTATGTAATAGACAAGTACTAGCTGTACTGTTATTAAAAATACAAGTTCTTGAGCACAGTATGTTCAGTTTCCTGCCAGAGGGACATCTGTGTCTTAGATTATGCAAGAGGCCAGACAGGATTATCAGCTAGTTCCAAGTGGCTTGAAACTATGGAAGACACACAAGGCAGCTGAAATTCAGTTCACACATGCTGTTTCAGTGCTGGTCTCCCCAAACGTTCGAGTATGTAGTTTTCCCACTGTAGCAGTGCTGTTGTGGATGTGTAATAATTTAGGGAAAGAGGGTCTGGTTATGAGAATTGCTGTTTAATTTAGTGCAGCTGCCATCCAGCCGACCTAGTCCACTTTAAGGGAAAACTCTGCTGTAGACAGTGCCGATTCTCTCTGGTGTATGAGCATCAATTAGCAAAGTAGTCATGTCTCCCCTGGGCTCTGAGAACTGGGTTGTCAAAGCTATATTTGGAAAATTCCAACCTGAAGAGCACTGCTGGCTTTAAACGAAGGACACGAATTTAGCAATGAGTGAGTCCATTGGGTATCAATAGCTTCACTTTTGCACAAGGTAGGGTCACCACTATAATAAACACAAGCTCTTTCTCTGTGTAGCTGAAAATGCTGTGTTTTACTGTGACTGTAGGGTGTTTACAATAGCTGTCAAATCAGTGTGCTTTCCATATAAAGGATGCTGCTGCATGGAAGAGCAGCACTGTACAGCAGGACTGCAGGACTGAATGCATCTGATGAGGCGGGTACCACACACTGCTTCATTGCAAGGGCTGTTGGCATTTGGTTTCCAATACTGTGGTTAGGAGACCACAGGCACACTGAAAATACCACATAGTTGTGCTGCTTCTTGATAGCACTTACACTTTTTAAGCATTGCCACAGGATCCTTAAGTCTGTATTAAGAATCCACCAATGGCCGTTACAAAGCAAATGTTACTGGCTAATACCTAATCTAAGGAAGCACATTTGTTGAGGAGTTCTGTTTCCAGTTGGAAAATAGAATCCATTTAGCCAGCTCTTGGGAGCATTCTTATGTACCAAAGGGCTCCTGATGAGATGTGGAGCTACTCCTTTGGCTGAACAACTCTGCTGTCAGAAACAATTAGCTTGTCTTGGCCCTTAGAAACTGTGCATGCTATATGACCACAGCTCTCTTTAAGAAATACAATTTGCTAGAGATTTATTTTCCACATTTCTCCTCATTCTGTCTAACCTGTTTCTGTCTTAGCTCCCTTTATTAGAACCAGCCCTGTTCTTTTCTTCTTTCCCTTTCTGTGGCCTGCTCACAAGGATTATAGAGCCCTTCTTCCTCCCAAGGATGGAGATTCCACTGAGGGGGTATATTCATTGGTCCAGGAGCAAGAGAGTAGCCTGTATCCCCTCGTCTTACACTGTGACTAGTCAGCCATGCCAGATGCTGATCTCTGACAACACATTTCTAAACAAAATCACTGCAGCTTACTTCTTCCAGTAGGTTCCAAATTCGGTTATATAACATCATGATGTACTCAGCTTTGGGATGGTGATAACAAAACTGACATGTGCCCAACCAAGTCAGAAAATATAACATAAGCCAGAGCAGATGACACCTCCTTGTAAAGCAAGAAACAAATCCACCTACCTGTATGTCGCCAGAGAAATTGAGATTTGCTAGTTCCCAGCCACAGTGCATTCAGCATTATTCTCCCTTTGATTCAGAGGAGGAGAAAATCAATGCCAGCATGTTGGATTTGAGTCCTAAAGCTCTGTACACAATATTGCAAGAAAAAAACTAAAAACATGCTGAGATATTCAGAAGGCTCCTGCCCAGCATGCATCTCACATACGACTTCATCGAGTTAGAACAGTTCTCACCATGTCTTAGTTCAGGGAAGAAGAAAGAGAATCATGTACTTAAAGGAAAAAAAAAAAATGGGCAGTCTGATCTTCACTGTGCCAAATTTAATGAAAACAACAAAAATACCATCATAACAAATTAAAATTGCTTGAGTCATTCGTAGATCTTACTGATTGCTGTAGAAGATTGTAATGGTTCCTTATTTCTCTCAAAGGCTGGGGCAGAGATGATAAGGTTGTTATCAAAGTGCCGTGTAGCTGTCTGCACTGCCTCATCCCTATGCTCGATAGCAAAAGAAAATGAAAAGTGTATTGGGCTTTGTTTGGTGGGGTTTTCCGGAGGTTAAATTGGAAAGCATTCTTTATAAAGTGATTCTGTGTTCCGTTGTGACTATAGAAATGTGTGGCAAATATAATCTAGTGAAAATGAGCTTGATCTGTTCTGTAATCAAGTTCAGTAGAATATACAGGTAACACCAGATGTGCTAATCATGAGAGCTCTGCTTTTTCCTAGAGAGACAGTTATCTGTACCCCAAAACATGATTGGCAGCCATGCAGAAGGGCTTTACAGTCACATACTGTGCAATCCTACCTCTAACCAGCTTCCCACACATCTGGGCCTAAGCTACTTCAGCTGAGCCAAGATTGACTGCAGGCTGGTTTGTGACCCTTATTTTCTGAGATTTGTAGATTTTGGCCTTTCCCCAAGAAGGCCTGGTGATTTTTTTGAAGAAGCTCTTATGGTAAATGCAGTTTGGGGGGTATCAGCCACATAGCAGAGTCAAGGAATGGTGGAGGTTGTAAAGGATCTTGGGATATCATGTAATCCATCCACTGCTCAAGCAGGTTCAGCTAAAGCAGGGTACCAGGACTGTGTCCTGCTGAAGTTTGAATATCTCCGAGGATGGAGACTCCACGACCTCTCTGGGCAACGCCCTCCAGTGTTTGATCGCCCTTACAATAAACAAAGCTTAACCTCATGCTGAAATGGAATTTTTTCTGTTTCAGTTCGTGCACATCCAGTCACAAGACAGTCTGGTTCCATCTTCTTTACACCTTGCCATCAGGTATTAACCCTATTGATAAGGTCCCACCTGAGACTTCTATTCTACAACATTAACAGTCCCAGCTATCTCAGCTTCTCCTTCTATGACAGATGCTCCAGCCCTTTAATGATCTCAGTGTCTCTCTCCAGTAAGTCCATGTCCTCCTCCTACTGAGGAGCCCAGAACCAGACACAGCACTTCAGGTGTGGCTTCACCAGTACAGAATAAAGAGGAAGGTTCACCTCCCTCAGACGTGTGGCAGCACTCTTCCTCATGCAGTCCAGGATGCCATTAGCTGCCTTTGCAGCAAGGGCACATTGCTGGCTCATGGCCAGTTTGTTGTTCACCTGGGCCTTCTCTGCAAAGCTGTTTTCCATCCGCAAAGTGAGAGCAGGCGTACGTGGTACTTCTGCGGTTCTGACTTAGCTCAGGGACATCCTGAAGGAGATGCAGGTTCTACTTGCTTAATAATTCACAGTGGATTTCTCCTTCATAAACTTGTCTTGAGCCTGTTGTCTTTCAGCATTGACAGTACCCTTCGGCAAGGAGACCCACAGTTCTGCTTTCTGTTGTACAAAGAGCTGCCAAATTTTGTATGTTCTGGGTGCAGCTTTTCCTCAGCCAAACTGATGCACGTAGGTCTTATTCTGGAAGATGTAACACATCACTGATTCTTAATCATTCCTGTTCCATTACTTATTTTATAGATACCTATCACCAAACCAGTCCCATTCCTTTCATGATTGCTGTTGCCTCTCTCTGAACTTCTAACAGTTCTTATAAAGATGAGTAGACTAGAGCTAATAATGCTTCCAGAATAAACTAGCTTAGCTTCAAAGGTAGTGTTGTTGTCTCACTATTAGAAAACCTCTCACTGTCCCATGGTCATCTATTCGTATAATTATTGCCTATATAAATTTTCATACAAATACAACATTCTATTTGAAATCCTTTGTGTTAACCTGATCTCATTATCACAGCTGTTTCCGTCTTCTCATGCCTGCAGGGTCTCTATGATTTTCTGAATGGTCAGCACCTCTGATTTGAATGCATTGTATTTTATAATATCAAGGAGCAGTGTAGCGTGTTGTCTTGGGTCCTTGCAGAGATGTCAGTGTCTCAGTCTGAATGCAACACAGACAAGAAAGCCTGCAGCTCTAGTCTTTGACATATATTCTTCATTCTGCTTGCTAAAGACATCCTTTTAGCTGAGGAACACAGATTTCTCTCTGCTGGTAATGCTCAAAGCTGAAGAGCTTGATTGAGAGAAGGGTTTTTATGATGTTCCTTTTGTCCTTTTGATTAGATTTGAATGTTTAAAAACTATATGATGATTTGTTTAAGTCTACTGCTCTTAATTGTTTAGTTGGATGCAAGGGCTGAATAAAAAGAAAGAGCCTTTACGAAGAGTCCTGGACTGTTTAATTTGGCCTTCATTGTGTACTTAGGATGCAATTTCATGTTCATTTTCATAGAAGAGTCAACCTATTGTCTCCAGACTCTCATTTGGTAGCATCAGGATAATTTGAGGCCTACAGTTTCCCCTGAATAGAACATGGAAATGAATTATTTCTGTTCATTTATTTCATTTTACCTCACAGTATGGTGCATGCATCCTTGTTTTCAAAGGCATCCATTCACATAATAAAAACATAGCTTGATTGCTTAATATTTTCAAGGATGGCATGCATTACTTCCTTGGGGATTTGTTTCACGCTGCCACGAAGTAATCATATAAATCATGGGGCAGATTCTCAGCATGGGTAAATTACTATATAACTCCATCGTCTGTATGTCTTGTAAGGTGGCTAGGACCCTAATTAAAAGCATTTTTACATTGAAAACTGAAGTTAGAATGCATTCTGTGCTTAAATGTGGGAACAAAAGAGCGTAGTTTTCACATTAAGAATTATTTATCATCTGAGGAGCTGCTTTATGTCCATAGTTTATCCAATTTGTTAGCTGTTTTGTAGATAAGTACACTGTGCTCTGTTTCCATTTTCTAGTGACATTTCTTGCTCAGTTTTTTTTGTATTTGTATACAGAGAATTGAACATCACAATTAAAATGCATCCCCAAGTAGTTTAGGACAACTGTGCATTTGTTCTGAGTGTAATTAGGTGGGTAATTGTATCTAGAGTCACAATGAGCGACCTGTTTTGGCGATACTTCTTCCTAGCTGCATTTGATGCTCCCTTTGCTCTAGTTTTGGCAAAGGTGATAAGCAGAATTAGGGACTGGGTAATTTTGATGAAGTGGACAGTTCCACTGCTGTTGTGATCCTGAAAATATTTTACATAATCACAACTATCATTTAAAGGGAATCTTTGAAAAATTGCTGTTATAAGAACTTGAATTTCAGTAGATAATGATAGCAAAATGCATTTGTAACATTACGTGTAACATGTTCTTTAACATACAAAACAATTGAAGCTTTACTGGTAACACTGTTTTTAAGGTTTTTCTTAAGTACGTTTATACATTAAGTTCATTCTATTAAATGTATTTGGATGGTAATGGATTTGTTTATTATTTCTACTTATTATCCATAATTTCTGTATGTGAAACCTGTTTCAAGAGAAGGTTATTTTTAAGGCTTAGACATACTATAGCTTTTAATTACACTGTGTCTGTGTGATCCTAGGTCTGTGTGGCTTCTGAGTTATAACATAGATACGTAGAAATAGAAAGGTAAAAGCCAGCATCGCATATTACAGTACTTAAGATATAATGTATGCCATGTCCTCCAAACCTGTGAAGCCACGAGCCGTGTTATTGGGACTGTTTATATAGGGGTGCTGACACAGAGGTGATCTCTTGGCATTTCAGAAGGAGCGGGATTGAGCACCCAAAGGCAAGATGCGGGAGGGGGCAAGCGAGTTCCTGATTTCCCTTCCCAAACCCAGCACCGTTTCATGGTATTTATCAAAACTCTTGAGGCGAGGGCTTTGCTGCTGTTGTGCAACAGGGTGGGTCCTTCCTCTTCCAGAGAGCGCCGAACCGCGACTCAGTCATTTTCCATTGAAGGCAATTCACTGAAGAGGGCTGGAGAGGAGGTGGAGCCCTGGCTCCCGCCATCCGCAGCACTGCCAGCTCTGCTGCACTTTCAGCTGTGATTATGTGTCACACTTTACACTAAACCTCTGTGAAACAGGGATGAAGCTACTAATCTACTTCATCTGGGGTTTGTGGAGCTTAATTAATAACTGCACGTACTTTGAGATGACAGGCGCTCTGTAAGCGCAAGATCTTATTTATTGTAATTATATGTCTTGATTCCTATGGTGCTTTATTCATTTGGGCTTTTGGACCACAAATTATTTTGGGCAAAGTACTGCGACTGTTCAGTACAAATGATGTGCTTTATAGCTCTGAGTACCCTTATGTCCCTAAATGTAAGTAGTGATGAAAACATTATTGCAGCGGGAGTGGGATTTAGGAGGCAAATCTGCTAACTATTTCTTCTCTAGCAAAGATTTGTTTTCATTAGTCTGCCTTGCCTCTGTGTTGTGCCTTGCCCTCCATTGTATTGATAAACTGTTAGAGCGGTGCTGTGAAGGACAGAGTAAAACAGAAGCAAATGTGAATCCGATGACTTTCCTGCACAGCCTGCTTCTCTTCCTGGGAATAAGATATGACAACGCCTGCAAAAAATAGCTTTTTTTTTTGGGGGGGGGAGGAAGGGAGGGAGGGAGCTTCCTTTCTCTGACAGTGAATATATCCTTCTGCTCTGCAAATTCAGAGCGAGCAGAACGTCTTTGTACCAGTGCAGTTCTGCAGCTTCCCGTGGTGAGAAGGGGGTTGGCTTTTTAAGAGAGACATGACAGACGTGAAGGTAGGAAAAGCATTGGAGCAGACAGGCATTACAAGCCTTTCCAAAAATGGAGCAACCTTGAACAAAGTGCCTTTTTCCCCCTCTTCTTTCTTAATTAAGTAATAGTGACAGTCAACGGGAGATTCTAGCAACCCAAAGGAAGAGCAGTGACGTGTTCCGTGATGCAGCCGGGAGACCAACAGACTCTGGGACTCTCTTAGGTCTACCTAATATGGAGTGTACAAGAAAACACTGGAAGGATGAATTTGCTAAGCCCTAGTCTCCAGCAGGGTATTTTTGGACTACTCTGATACTACAGAATGCTTAAACAGTTCAGCCTACCCCATAAGTTTTACCTTGATGTGGGGAAATCCCTATAGACTGCTAACAAATTCTCTTAAGTTTTTCTTCTATTCAGTGCACTGCATTTCTCCAGTGCAGGCAAATGGTGTTCTATAGGTATATAGAGTATAAGGAAGAAGGGGAGGGGAAAGAATTGCAAGGGACACAGAAAAGACAGCAAAGACTGCTGCTTGCTTTAAAATACCAAGGTAAAGCATTGACGCCTCAGAGACAGTTAAAATCACTTCTTTTCTCTACCAATTAGCTGTTCAGCAGGTTGTTTCTTCCTTTTCCATCCCTCTGTGCCTTGTAGATTTTTGCAGGAGATGAACCTAAGCTTGATTTGCCCCAGAAGGCTCTTTTGATGCTATTTATTTGCTATTTTATCCAAGAAAGGTAAAATTCACTACAAAGAACCTGAAAGTGCGCTTAGGTCAGAAGCTTGTTCCTGTGGTGTTGAAGGAGTGCCTGAAAACAACAGAACAATCAATCCAGGACCAAGAAATTGGGAGGAGCTCCTCAGCCCTTTGGAAAATTCGACTCCTGAGGCAAGAACTTAATATAGGTTTCCTGTTTGTTCTTTGTGACATCAAAACTTGTGCATTTTTTACATGTTGAGAACACTCCTCTTGCCCCTTTCGTCTTGTCCCTTCTCATGCTTCTGTAAAGCTCCACTCTCATCAATGAGCTGCTGTTTAGTACTGCTGATGCTACCGAAAGTGCTCAAGAGAGAATTCCCAGGTGGAAGCAGAGCAGAGGGAAAACCCCAAACTGCTTCTGTTTGGGCCAGGGGTAGGCAGAAGAGAGCCTGACTTGTCAGGGTAGCAAGACAAAGACTGAGAACCGATACATTTGGTTTCTGCAGGTATGTCTGGAAACTAGTAGTGAATGCTATGGGGAGAGAAAAGCTGCATCAACTAAAGGATGCAGCTTTATCTGCCTTAAACTGGTGCTGGAGGTTGAAGAGAGTTCCTGGCCATTGGTGCAGAGAGGTTCTGGAGAAGCATTCCAGGATGAGATGTGGGAGAAACAATCTGACCCCTATGATACTGGAGCTTGATCTCTTTACCAGGGAGGGAAGGGGCAGCCCCAAAGGTTCCTGTAAGCAGGATTTAAGCAAACCCAAAAGAGTGGCTGCCCATGCAGGCATGCAGTCTGCCTTCCCCAGACTACCAGTAACTGAATTCATACTGTCCTTACTTGTGACCTGAAACCCAGTTTCCCCTTAATAATGTCTTACAGGCCCACCTGCTGTCTTGCCTTCCTGTTTGCTTTTTCTGTTGAAGAACTTCTGTTCCCAGAAGCATTCTGTAATTGTTTTTAGCTTTATTATTCTTTCAATTAGAGGTGGAGTTTGAATGTTATTAAGGCTTCCCTGGAACACAGCCCTGACCTCCAACTTTCTATATATATTTTTAATGAGTTGTCAAGTGACTTGTGTGTATCACGGAGTGGAATGATGGATGTAGCTGGACTCACAGGAGAGTTGCATTGAAATTCTCTTCAAAATAAGAAGCATTGTGGCAGCTCAGCTCTATTGACAATAGCATCAAGTCAGGTTTAATAGCATAGTTCCTTATTGAATGAATCCGCCCTGTAGGAAACAGCGTGACCGTCCTGTGTGTGCACAAGACAAAAAAATCACTGTTAATCCCTTGGGAGGAAAAATACAAGATTAACGGAACAGTTGAGTGAATCTAATGAGAATCAGATGGCAAGAATGTTAATTTGGACAGATACTCGTATGAAGTCTGAAGGTGTAATGCAGTATTTTCCATATATCACCAAATGCCATGTATTCTCCTTAGATACATATCTGCAAGTTGTAATTTAATGGATTTGCACCTCTTCTGTATGGCTTTCTGACAGAACAACAGGGGATTTTCAGGCTAATCACCTTTCAGTGGGGAGATTTATGACCAGTGTAGTTAGCTGAGCCTTCCTTCCATCATGAAGGGCGCAGACTGGAGACAGTCATTGGGCACAGCATACCAACAGGGAGCTGCTTAATCAGAAACAGGCTCAAGCTTCTCTGTCTTGCAGTTGCTCTCTGGAGTCATGCAGTTCACTGGCTTTGTCGGATATAATTGTTTGCCTCAATCGGTCCTGGTTACTAGTATTTTTGGAAGTTGGGTGGGTTGTAATTTTTCTGTCATCCCTTACCTAATAGCCATTGGCTTTGTAAGATATGAAGAAAACAACAGGCTATTATGCTTCCTATTTGCTTTTGAGAGTCTGAGGTGGCAATGCAGTTTTAAGTCCTTTTAAGTCATAGGTGAAGATTCACGTTGCCTAGTTGTCAGCCTTTTGCTTAGGTAGATGAGCTTCATCCAAGGTTGGTGCAGAGCTCCTTCTCTTAGGCTCCTGCTCTTCTCTCTCTGTGGAGAGTCTACCTCTGTTCTTCCCCTGGGGGTATAGGGAGACTGTGCAATTAAAGCGGATGCCTGTGTTTGTATAGATCTCATACCTCTTTAAATTAATCACATGAGGCAGCTGAGTATCTCCTAGTACATGGCCTAAGGCAGGAAATGAGATGAGATGAAATTACACTGACTTGTTCCAGAGAAATTACTGCACTGATGTTTTCATATTTAGCCCGGTTCTCTTATTGCTTGTGTTCACCTGTTCAGCATTCATTTTAATACAAAGAGTAGGCTCATAAAAGCATCAGTTTTACAGTTGTGTCACTTACCGGGCTGCATCTGCTCTCCAAGATTGTCACTGGCATAAGAGACTGCAAATAAAAATCAACTGGAACACAAATGGCAGCATCTCAGCAGTGCCAAGCTGTATAGTGGAGATTATTTGCTTATGCTTTTATTTGCCAGCATTGTCTAAACAAAGATAAGAACGTAAATGCTGTAGCAGAGCTTCCCAAACAGGATTACGGGGGTGATAGGAGCTAGCACTTAACATTACAATGATAGATGCCAGTGTGGGAGAGACGTCACTGCCTGCTGCTCCTCTTACATCCGAAAAGCAGAGCAATAAAAGGGGAAGCAGGTCTGTGGAGCTCTATGTGAGGTTTGCTGCTTTACTCAGGAACATTAATCTTACAGAGTTTGATTCATTGGATTGGTAGTGTGTGAGCTTTGCTTTGATTCCTCTGAAATACAAATTGCAGTTAATGTGACTCTGAAGGAAGGTGTTACTTTGTGAGCCTGAGTAAGTTTTACAACAGACCAGGCAAGCTCAATATAATCCCTGAACTGAGTGGGGAGCAGGCCTCCAAGTCAGCTAATTTTGAATGTCAGCATGCATGGTACCGGGCTAATTGAGATACACAGAAACTGCCATGTGCTTTTTAATTGCACTTAGACAAGATGTACAGTATTTGAGTCAGCTCGGCAGTGTTCCCACTGATGAGAGTGTTGATGACACCTGACACCAGTGATGATATATTAAGTGAGCTTAATATCTTAGCGCACATGTCATGAGGCACATTAGAATCACAGAAGAATGTAGGTGAGAAACGACCTTTCCTCTGGAGGTCATCTGGTCCCACCTCCTGCTTGCAGAGGGGCCAGCTTCAAATATAGAGCAGGTTGCTCAGGACTATGTCCAGCTGAGCTTTGAAGTAGCTGGACATCCATTTCCAAGGATGACTATTCCAGCATCAATCTGTGCCTGAGTTCTGATGCTGCACCTCTCCTTGTGAAGATTTTTTTCTTGATAGCTGACAACCAGAATTTCCCTTGCCGTGCTTTAATCTGTTGCAACCAAGCATGTCTGAGAAAAGTTTGGTACCATCTTTTATCTGCTAGGTAGCTGAAGATGGCAATTAGATACCTTCTCAGCCTGGAGAGGGAAAGGCTGAATAAATGCTTACCTCAGACTCTTCATATCACGGTTCCCCCAGCCATGTCAGTGGCCCTCCACATGCCTTTCTCCAGTGTATCATCATCTTTCTGTCACTGGAGAACTCAAAACTGGTGGCAGCACTCCAGATCTATGCCAAATAGCAGGAAATAATTGCTTTCAGTCTGCTGAGACACATTACCTAATGCAGTGCAATATGAAGGCTTATTTTCAGTGCTGCATAGGATCCCTGCTGAGCTCCATCTCCCCAGTTGGCATCCAGCCTGTACAGGTGCATGGGGTCATTCTATCCCAGGTACAGGATGTCACTGTTCAGCAAAGGAAGTTCCTCTTAAAGCTTCAGGGAGACTGGGGAGACTGACATGGCAAGAAAGACCTGAGTCATTAAGGGCTAGAAGCAAATCACACATAACGATCACTAACAGCAAGTAAGACTTTTACACCCAAGAATAAGTAAAAGATTGTTTGGTCAGCGCTTAAATAAAATACAGAGCTGCCATCTCTGTGTTATGCTGACATTCTGCTATCAACACTGAATTTTTCAGTAACCCACAGTGCCCTTTTTGCAGAAAGCCACCGTGTTCTGAGCTTTTTTCCGCACTATAGACAGCAGGGAATGGTATTGTCCAAGACAACACAGGCAAATGCAGAGAAATACGAAGGAGTTAGGCCTGTTGGGGCATCAGTAGTCATTGGGAAGCTGTTGAAGTAAGGCATCTTTGTAGGAGGCACCATGATATGACCTGTGATTTTATGCTTTCAGTGTTTGTGAATAGCCATTTGTGTACCTCAGATTTACAAGAAGCATTGTGTCAGCTGGTTTTAGCAGCCTCAGATTTTGTTATGAAGCTCTAGATGGAAGGAGCATCCCCTGTGCGCGCTGAGCAATCTCTTCTGGTTGGGGTCTGGCGCTTTGGAAATGGGACAGGTCCCCAGCACTGTTTGGTAAGTGAGCTGTGCCCCAGGGTAGGGTGGAGTAAGAATATAAAGACCCATATTCTAGAGAGGACTTTCCTTGCAGAACTAACCAGGCTGGGGCAGGAGGAGTCTAATTTGTTGAAAGAGTGAAGCCTCGTTAGTAAGCAGTTAGTGATCCTGAAGTGAGTAGTGATGCTGAAGTCACCCGCAAGAACATGGGCTAGCAATGGAGAAGAGAAGGGGTAATCAGTGCAAGTTACTCCTGGGGAGATTCTAGTTGGACACTAGAGGAAAATTTTTCACAATGAGAGCAATCAGCCATTGGAATAATCTACATGGACTCCCCAACATTGGACACTTTTAGGATTCTGATGGACAGGCTGCTGGGACATCTATTCTAGGTCATATTTTGCCAAGAAAGGTTGGACCACATGATCCTTGAGGTCCTTTTCAACCGGATATTCTATGGTTCTGTGACTGTCAGACTTCTCTCAGCTGCATATAGAATATTTCATCTTCCTTTTCACCCTGGTTGGGTGGTCTGTAATAGACTAACACCGTGATAGCTGACTTGTTGGCCTTCCCCCTGATTCTTACCCATAAACACTCAACCCTATTGTCACCATCATTAAGCTCTATGCAGTCAAAACACTTCCTAACATACAGGGCTACCCCACTGCGTCTCCTTCCTTAATGTTACTCATTCAGCACATTTACACATAACATACCAGCCCCGCCAACCTAATTGGTAGTGAAGGATGAACTATTAATTGCATTTAAAGTAAATTCTTAAGCAGCTCTGAGCTTGTAATTTACTTTTTTAAAACAAGGAGAAAGTTTAGCTTCATCCTTATGTAAATACTCCCCTGGGCAGTGTTTCCCAAAGCAGCTAATCCAAGCAGGTTTGGCGCTTTTATGGGATTGTATGGTGTTTAGTAAGAGAGCAGTATTATTCCCTCATATCTAAAAATCTGTAGAGTTTCTGAACTTCTAGTTGTAGTGAATTTTGTGCCAGGTTGGCAAGCAGTGGTGTTTTCTGTCTGAGGTTGTCACTTGCTCAGCAGATCACAGGAGTGACTAATACACAAATGAAGCAAGGAAAAATTAAACAAATACCATAGTAAAGCATTTCTAATGTCCTGTATGATCCCCTTGTGAGCTCAAAGCTTGATGTTGTAGGTGAGCTTATAGACTTGTTAACATACAGCCAGACCCCCACAGCATTTAAGTCTTTTCTAAACTCAGATTATATACATGAGGATAGTTCAGGACAGATTTCTGCAGTACAGCAGATAACAGTTCTCCCTGTCACTGCAGTGAGAGTAAGAGATTTTGAGCACATATCATGCATGTTAAGAACAAAATTGCCTGCAGTATCTTCAGCACCAGGTCCATGGACCATTTGCTATCCTGTTTGCCTGGAAAGTGCCTTGCCTTGAGAGCAAGAAAAGTAAATAAGACCCACAGGCCCTTGAGATTTCCAGGCTTCAGGAGCAGAAACCCTCACTTTAGGATTCCTTGCTTTTGTTCCTAGAATACCACAACTAGGTCAAGCAAGCAATCTTGAAAGCTCAGAACTGCTTTTCACACTTATGATAACACAAATACTTGCACAATCATTTAATTGTATGCTTGTGCAAGTATAAATGTTCATTTCATGTTTCTGCAGAAGACTTTCTCAGCTCATCAATTTTGCATTCTCTGAGTAATCCTCTATTATTTGGTGACTGACAACAGCAGATCAGATTGGAAGCATATACCATTTTAACTAAACTCTTACTTTGAATAGTGAATGAAGAACAATCAAAGGAAATGGTTTGGAAGTAACCCATTGTTTAGTATCAGCTTTCCCAAACCAGCAAATATAAAATAGCAGCATCAAAAATAGCAGCATCACAAAGTAAAAATGACTTATATATGTGAGATCCATGAGCCAAAAGGCAGCCTGTTTTTTGTAAATCTATTTTTACCTTGGTCAGCTGTACTAAATGATTTTATCAATGTAGCTAGTCTCTGGAATAAGAATGCTCACATAATGTATAGTCAATACAGGCAGCTATGACAAGTCATGATATATACATGTAGCACAAATCCTTTCAAATCAACTTCATACAACTGAAATTCTGTAAATGTATTAAATCTTGATACCCTTGAAACTGCTCAATTTCACCCTCACAAGCTGGCATCAAACAGTGCCTTGTTGGAAGTGCAGCCCTGCTATTTTTGCATACTTTGAACTAGATGACTTGCAGACTTTTTCCGTCTCAGTGGTCAGTTGTTGCAGTTTGAGAAGAAGCAGAGGGACTGCTTCTCTCCATCTCCTATTAGAAGAAAGGTGCCTTTAGCAGAGACTTTCCTTGCTCAGATACTACAGAGCTGATGGTGAAAGGTGAAACCTTTCATATTAAAAGGAATTATGATGGTTGATAGGTATCTGTGATGGCATATCTGCAGTACTGTAGTGCTGCTGCAAGTGCTCTTATACTCTACAGCGGTAACTGACTAATAGTAGTTGTGGTCAGCAGCCCTGGCGCCACAACAAAGGATAGGGGAAGGCCAAGGTTAACAGGGACAAAGTATTTAATAAGCAGTCAAAATAAGTTTAATGCCTTAAAGAAGGTGTGAGGGGCCATGGGAGGATTTTTTTGGCTATTGCTGTCTAAAACCTTGAGGGCAGTTTCAACACCCTGCCAGCATACAGAATAGAGAGCAAACAAACTTCCACTGCAATAAAGCAAGTGGGCAGTGCAGAGCAGGTATAAGTTAATTTTAAAATGAAAAAGAGATCTTTTAAAAATAGAATCAAACTGTGCAGCAGGTACAGTCTGAACGTGACGTGCTGTGGCTTCCTTCCCTTCCTACAGATTGCATGCATTGCACTGTGATGCTGTTCATCAGCCACAGAGCATGGTTTTGTATTTGACATCATCTCTGTTATCCTCCATCAGCACCCCTCAATCAATGTTTGCATCCTGTGTTAGTTCTCTCTGTAGTTATTTTCCCTTGTAAGTGATGTTATGAATGAGTTTGCCCCGCCCTTAAAAAACAGACCCTCAGGTATACCTTTGCAGAGCGTTTTTCAGTCTGAGCAAAAGCTACTGCCTAAGCAGGAGTGAAGAAAAAAGCCTATTTTCAGACTTCTTGTAAGTGCAGCAGTGTCACATAGATGTCTTCTTAAGGACCTCCTGCAGCTGTCCATCAGAGCTAGCCAGCAGCAAAGGCTGGAAGCAGAATTAGGGCTGGGGGAGGGATTTCATTCTTGTACTGGGCCAGATCCTCTGAACAATAAAGCCAAGTGGGTAAAAGCAAAAGACATGTTAAGTGAAGCGAGCTGAACTGTTCCTTCGTCAGTGCCTGAGGCTCTCTCAGATTATGCTGTATTTAATTCTGTCATTTTGGGACCCAGTCCTGTACTGATGATTGGAGGGTGGCTTTTTCCACTTGTGCTTTAGTTCATCAAAACCCCTAGACCTTACGTCATGAAAACCAGCCTAGGTACTTTGAATTTTTGTTTAAACCAAGCCTGAACAAAGGTATTGCTATTTAACTTGAAGCTCCAGTTCAAAAAACAATTAAAATCCAGTATTGCACATGGTAAACTCCAGATCCCAGTTAATGTATACCCTAAAAATCACAAAATGGAGATGATGATGAAAATCCTCTGCCAGCCTCACCCCATTAAAGCTGCTGAAGTCTTTCCAACACGTCCTCACTGGAGCTGTAGCCAAGGATTTAAGAGGTCCGTGTTTGTTTAAAAATGTCTCTAGACTACCTGAAACTAGAGGCCAAGGATCTCTGCAGAGCCATCGGGCACTGTATTTATTTGTTTTCATCTGTGCGTGAATTTCTTTGAAAATACCCAGCGGAGCAATAAGAAGGGATTGTTTTTAATCTTTAGAGATGATAGCATGCTGTTACGCATCAAGGACACTCAAAAACAAAGCATCAGATAAACTGTACCGTGAGATGTTGGGGGTTTTTTTACCCCGGGCTCTTTTGCAAATCAAGCACACTCTGTTTGGAGCTGGCTGTTGATGAGACATCCATAGGTTGGCATTGTCATCCCACAAGCATTAACACCGCGTTCTCTCAATTTACACGTGTGCGAATGCAGCTGGATTCTGCCCATGCTCAGCACCCCAAGGGAGCACGGTCATTATCACTACAAGGACAGCTGGGATCTGGCCTTCAGCCAAGACCTTGCTTAATGCAGTCAGAAGATTTTGGTGATACAGAGTGGATTTCACATCCCCTTCTCCGGGAAAGGGGAGCTGAAGTCACAGGTTTATGCCCTGCTTGGTTTAAAACTAGTCCGTGCATCTTTTGTGTTACACCGGACTGCACAGTGGGCAAAAAAGTGTTTTCTACCACCCAGGTTTCCAATCATATTAACAGCTACTATTTATGTAGCTGCAAATGTATCATTCCTCTTGTTTGAGATCTCCTTAGCAGTATCCTCCCCTGCCTGAATGAGCAGGGTTATAAAACACAGTAATTATAAATCTCATTGACTGCCTTGCATTCAAGGGCGTGTTCCCCCCGAGCATTTGCTGTCAAGCGTGTTACCCAGGAGACTGTCCTGTACAATCCAAAACAGAATTATTCTGACCCAGTGAGCTTGTTGGAGGGGAGAACATTTGGGATGCTGACCTGCTGCCACTGCACAGAGAATGCATTTTTCTCATTGCACAGCGGGGCAATGCCGCACTACAGCAAGGCAGATACATTCAAGCATTCTTTTAAGGCATGACTTACATCTCATTGACAAGTGCTGGCTCCCTAAAAGTGCAGAAAGGGGGCCTAGGACAGCAATCACAAACCGAAAGTAATGCTGGCCATCCACACAATTCAGCAGCTTTCTCTGAAGGTCTCATTGTCTGAGACCTTTCTGGGCAAACCCATAATACCTCAGACAAGATAACACAGTGTCAATGAGCCCCTTCTTAAAACATTCAAGTCAGGCTATGAAGAAGTGTTTAGTAAGGGATGGCAGGCTGTTCTGCCTTGCACTACTAACCGTAGCATGCTTCAGTCCCATCCTTTCCCCATCCATCGTAGTCGGGATCTGTACGGGTACTTTCTTCAGTCCTGAGGGGTTCATTATCAGCATCGATCATGATGCCCTTGCAGTCTGGAAACTACACAAAGCGCTGTCAGTCCTCCAATCTTGAAAGAAGGGCTGTAAAACCTGAGCACTCCTACGCTCTGGGGAAAGGAACAAAAAAGAGAAGAAAAGGAAGCACTTCCTAGAACAGCAGCAAACACAAAGCACACTGTTGCCATCCATTTTCTCCATTAGTGTCAGTGCACAAAAGGAACACAGTGCTATGTGGTAGCATAGGCTGTCACATCTTCTTTGTGCTCCAGGAGGAGAGGGAGATGAAGTGCAGAGCAGTCTCTCCCAGCAGGTGTGCAAACCAATTGGGTTTAATTAGAAACATCCTGCTGGAAGTTTAAACATTTTACAAGGAGATCACCCCTGTCAGGGAATGCTGCTGGAGCCTGTTTTGGTGAGGCTTTGATACAAGTGCAGCTGAAGGTGCTCATCTCCTTCCCTTGCCGTCTCCACTGCTCCTCAGACACAGGAGCACAGGATTCATGTCATACTGCTACACGGTGGGTCTTCTCCACATTGCTGCCTTCCTTGGCATCTCACATATGCAGGCTGGTTCATTTAACCATACCTGTGGCTGTTCCTCCTGGCACAAAGGCAGTCCAACCTCACTGATGTGAGAGGGCTTTGCCGGACTTGGGAATGGGTTCAGTACTAGGGGTTGTACTGCTCTGTAAATATCGTTTTCTCTCCGTATGGATTAAAAAGACTCATAATGTTTGTGATTTAATTTTAACTTCTTTTTCTTGCCTAGGTCTGTGAGCAGCACTGAGCTGTATTTTTTTTTTATGTGTTATATATTGTGTATATAGAATATACACATATTATGTGTATGTCTCTGTGAGACTGCAGCAGTTACCCAGTTCATTACATTGATGCAGTTGAGGCTTTTTCACTGTTTACTGAAAATCATCAGAGATTGTTTTTATCCTCTTTCCTGATCATCTGGTATTTTTCTTCTGGCAGTTCCAAAGAAAATTCATTTTTCCCTCCTCCAAATACAGTATCCACCATTAGACTACTGCCAAACAATGTAATCAGCAAAATAACTGGTCTGTAGTGCAGGCAGCTCTGGTGCCATCTAAACAAGAGATTACAGAAGTTTTTTGTTGGTTCAAAGCTGAGTTCCTAGTCATTAGAAGTCATCTCCTTATGTGTTGTCTCTGGAAAGGTTGCAACTATTTTTCCATTCTCTTCAATTAAGTGATGGGCTGATTAGCCTGTGACTGCAAAGGAGGTATGCAGATGCCTTAAGAAATCACATGTATGGTTTCAGTAGATGGCAGGCTGCCTAGAGTCAATCCTTTCATAAAAAGAGAATTAGCTATTCCTCCCCGCACATGGCTTTAGGCAGCACTGTACTGCTTTAACATTGTTCAGAGCTCATGTAAAGCCATGTACCTGCCAACCTGACAGCTCCTGCAGTGCTGCTGTAGGAGCAAGGACATCTCTGAATGGTGAAGTGCAGCAAGGTATTTCTGCTGCCGAACCAGTTCTCTACAAATCCCAAGTGCTTGTATTTATATGAGAGTATCAGCACCTTTCATCAGTGCATACATACAGTTCTAGAACTAGAATGCAAATATTAGAGTATAAAGCTAAATACCTTAATCACATGCCAACAAAAATGATCACCGACTGCTATATTTTGGCTAAGCAATTTGATCTCAAGTATCTGTTTATAGAAGAGCATTATATCACCTTTTAAACAGTTACAGAAACGCAGCCAGATCTTGGTGCTTGGACAAGTAACAGTTTTTGTCATGCTTGACTTCCAGAACCATGACTGCTATGGAAGCGTCTGCTGTAGTTATTACATGACAATTAGCAGTTGCTTCTCTGCTGACAGATGTCCACAGCAAAAAAGCACTGATTGTCTCTTTTGTTTGCAGTTTTAGGGATACCATAATCAAGTAGCTTAGACCATCTCCAAGAGATACTGTCCTTGCACCAAAAGGGCAGCCTTATTGCCTAGCTTATTGGGGAAGTTTGAGTCCTTTCTCCCCATGCAGAATTAAACATTGCAGTTATTTCTATGGATAGATCTCTCATCCAGGATAAGATGAGCAAGCTGTATTTCAGCATTTGGTTTACTAATACTGTTCCTACAATAAAGTGAGATGCACCTTGCGCATGTCATATTGGTGGCATTGCTTAGCTGGGACTGCTAAGAAACAATAGAAAGGAAAGGAAGGATTTGTAAAGAAGGGAAAACGACTTCCTATGAGCACAAATTGATGAACAAAGTTCACAAATTCTTCTACTGCGCAGCTACAGCAAGGAACATATTTCAAAAGAAAGCTTCTTAAAGTGTCCCAGACAAAATAGTATTGTTCAAATAATTCAGGGGAAAAATAGCTGGTTTACATTAGTGCTGAAAAGAATGCAGTCAGTGCAAGCCATGACCTAAATTAACATTTCTGCCTGTTATCCAGAGGCCTCTCCTCTAGCCTTCCCTCCTGCAGCCCACTCAAGTTAAAAGGAGCCCTTGCGTAAGGGTTTTTGCCCGAGGCAGGATGGCAGAAGGATGTGCTGTGCCTGGTAGTGGGATTTTGAAGCATTTGCTAACAGGCAGAGGTCTGTGGGAGCAGACATGAGACTGGCAGGTGGGATTTAATAGCAGAGATTTTGTGCAGCTGCCAAAAAATCAAAACCCAGATGCTGGAGCTGAACACATGCTGCCTGATCGGAATGATGTTCTAGGGGAAAGAGGAAGCCAGCAAGTGTCTGCCAGAGAAGAATTTGATTCTGAGTCCAGCATTGCCTTACCTCGTCCTTCTCCTGGGGTCGGACCAGTCACAGCTCTGTCTATGTGGCAGTAACATGGAGATGCATGGCATTTTTCTCATTATGGTGCACCCAATAGGTACCTTACCTAGTCAGACCCCTTTTTGCCTCTCCAGAAGCTTATTTAAACCCCCTACTTACTGTCTGGTTTTCCTTCTTTCTTTCTTCTCTGCGTGAGCAGTCTTCTCCGAGTTCCCTACTCCCCTCACATTCATTCTGCAAGCTACATTTTTATGGCTGCTCCCCAGAGACCATATTCTTCCCGAGACATTGATCTTCCTGAATTTTTTTCTCTATCCCTCCTCTGTTGGAGGTCAGTTCCCTCTCTAAAAAGCACCGGCACCAGAGAGCAAGCATGCATGCATTGAAAGAAAAGCACAGCAGCAGACCAGCTGTATTTTACACTTCCACAACCACCCCGAGGAATAGGTGACTAGGATTTGCACTGTGTGCAGACACTAAGGGCATCTGCAGGCTGGTGGCTAACATGCTCCCACACTGTAGTATGAAAGATGTGGGCAAAGCCGGCAGACTGCAAACCAGGCCAAGCCCTTCACCCTTTCTGCCCAAAGGAGGAATTTCCTAAAAATACATGTCCTGACATACCACTGAGCCACATGGCACAGTGAGTGCAATCCTATTTTCAGCCTGCTCTGCAGGGTGACATAGCGAGTTACACCTCCTCCCTGAAATGGCACGTCAGCAGCGCAGCACTTGCTGGTGGACCATCAGCACAGCCTTCTGTGGGCCCGTGCTCTCCACTGGAATTCCCCGTCAAGTGATCACACACTCCTCATGCATGAGGCTGCACTTGCAGGAAGCATCCCCAGTAGCAGTGACTGTAATCAGGGCAGCTGCTTTGTGCCCATCAGGACCACAGTGGTACTCTGATGGTCCCAGATGGGTTATGGGCTGGGAAGAGAGAGTGATCAGAATGAATTCTCTCACACCCCAAGAGAAGTTCTATTATAAATGCTATTACACCTCTCTGGCATGTACCCCTTGCAGCTTCACCAGTGATAGGTGACACTGGTAAATGACAATGGTAAAGCAACGTTTACCTTTTGGAGATGATTGGGGTCCTCTTTCCAAACCATGGCTGGTTAGCAGATTCTGTTTTCCCAACTCTGAGGCACATTGCAGAATCTCAAGAATGTTCCTGTGCTTCAGATATCCCAAAATAACTGCTCCAAGCTCTCTTGGGGAAAAGCAATCCTTAGAGCAGCCTCTTAGCTCAATTTTTTTGTGTTGAAGCAGCTGAGCTTGAGGGAGAGAACTTGTCTTTAGCTGTAGTTGCTGGCTCCCATAGGAGAAATGAGCATTTTGGATGCTCACATTAATAAGTTAGTGTGTCAGCTCATCACTGTTCAAAGAATTGCAAACACTTTGTTCTCCTCATTTCTGTTTGCTGCAAAACCCTCTTCCCTGCAAATCCACCAGTTAGCTGATGGCTTGAGTAGCCCAGCAATGGAGCAAATCCCTGACTGTGCATCCAGATCACAGCTCCTGAGCACCAGTTAGGAGCCCACAGGGCTGTTTTGCAAGTTTATTGCCTGCTGTCTTCCTCTTCGATTGCCAGGCTTCCTTCCTCCATCTAGATGAGACAGGGGAGCCATCCCAAACAAGGTGATAAGTGGTCCTCTGACCCTGAAGCCATCACTTAGGCACTATGAGTGGCTGTTTCCTCTCCTGGGGGAACTGCGCATTTCCCTCACAAGCAGGAGACCGGACCTGCTGTGGTGTTTGGGGTCACTGGAAGAGGCAAATCTGATCCACTGTGCAGCGCAGAGATTTCAGTCCATTAGTGGCAGGAGTGGTGCTCTGCTTATCAGAGGTGGATTATCCCGGTTTCCAGAGAATCTGTATATCCTGTTTATATGTGCCAGTCATTTGCGCTCCTCTGTTGTGGTAAGTTATTCTCCATGTCCCTGAGGTGCTCATTACCACATTATTCAGGCTCTGTTTACGTAACTTTAGAAACCAAAATAAATTCCTGAAAGACAAAACTCCCCAGCTCGTCTCTGATCTCTGCTCTAAAGCGTGTGTGACACCTTCCAAGAGAAGAACCTGACACATTTCTTAAACCCCTCGAGTTCCTGGGATGGTTCAGTCATCTCTGCGGAATAAAACTTGCATCCAGGCCTCAAGACGTTGCCTTTGGCCTGATCTCTCCCTGCAGCAGATGCCCCTCTACTGAGCTTCAGCCTGATCTTCCAGAAGATGACTAGCTTTAGTTGTGGTTTCCATCCACAGCCTTCGAGATACTGCTGCAGCTCCACTAATCGGTATTGTCCTTATGCTGTGCTTTGCTCTGAGAGTAAATTAAAGCCGAGAAATCGGAGTTGTCAGGTTGGTCTACAGCTGAACTCATAAATGGTGCTTCAGAAAGTGCTCAGGGACCTGGCAGAAGGGAAAAGGCGTAGGAATCACTGTCCCCTTCATACTTCAACCTTCAAACAATCTTTGATGAACAAGGAAACCAGTTATAATTAGTTTAAATTCTGCACTATTTAAGCTGCCTGTTATTGCACCGGAGACAGGACAGAGTGATAGACTATGGTAATAAAACGTAGTGTGTAGCACAGTAACAGAATATGTTGCCTTCTGGTACGTAAGACACAGCTGTACAAACAGAGGGGTGGGAACAAACAAGACTTCCAGGTTTTCAACAAGCTGTCCCAATACAGTGAGCTGGCCACAGTCAAGAGAAGGAAGGACAAGTCCCTTCTTGCCAAACAAATGGGAAACATGTAAACATCACAGCTCTGCAATGTCGGTGGAGCTTCCATTTGCACTAATGTTATGTGCAGTATGCATCAAAAGTCTTTAATTATTTATCTTCTCAGTGAGTTTCCTCATTCATTCTCTTTTGAGCATGTAACAGAAAATGCTATCTGTAACCCAGCAAAACCTCTTTGTGCGCGGAGGTTCATGATTTGTGACAGGCTTAGCATTAAGAGGCAGTAAGGAAACATGCTCCTTGTGGGGCCGTAGGCACCGGAGCAGAAGCAGAGGCACTGGCTGGACCAGCAGCAGCGCAGTCCTGCCCAGCTCGTGCTGTGTTTCCCAGCAGCTCGGCTAGCGTAGCGCCCAGCTGTGATGCTGCACTCGGAGGCTGCGGCTGTAGCTGTGCAGGGGATGTCATTAATCACATGCTATCCCAAAGGCTGCCAGGAGTGGAAAAGTAAGCAAATTAAGATTTTTTACATATCTCGGCTCTCCTTTCAGAAGACATCTGCTGCAATCTCCACTGGCATTCTGTGTGCTTCTGTCAGCCCCGGCTTCACTGCACCCCTCCTCTGAGATGCACTAAACGCGGTGCCTGCTCCGGCCATCGGTTCTATGGGACCGCAGTTCATGGAGATCCATCGAGCTGCTGTCTCGGAGGGCCTGTTCATGGCTCACACATTCAGAGAGGGGGAAGATAACACACATGGGAAATGTGCACATCAGCCCCTCCTTTGTTTCAAAGCAGTGCATTAAAAACTGGGGAAAGATCCAGCATTGGCACTGAAGGAAACCTAGCAGTCAGAAATCCCTTGCTCATCAGCCGCAGCACACTCTGGGCACTCAGATTAATTGGGTGTCAAAGTCGTAAGCCCAGACCTTTCCCTGCTATATGCAATAGGATCTTGTTATCTGCAACAGAGCGCAGGAACCTGCCTTACTATCAAAATAGAGGCAGAGAAAGCTGTTTCTGCCCCTGGGGGTGATGGGGATGCCCTAACTTCTTACAAATATTTACTAGAAGTTGCTAGAAGCATACTAGAGGCATGCACCCCCTGGGCACATGAGAAGCAAATTCGCAACCATCATTAGCCTGAGAACACTTAAACCCAGGACTTCTGCCTCCCAGAGTTTGTCCCTGGACTCTGAATTGTTCCTGAGCAATGGCAGATTATTCGATGTGAAATGCATTAGCAGCCAGTGAAGCACAGCAACCACTTTCTAGTCAAGTGCAGTAGCCAGAAGGTTACCTGCTGGTTTTCAGCATTCTGTATGTCTTTTCTGTCACTGCTGATGCTGATCTGCCTCAATTCTGCAAGTAATTTGAAATATTTGCATATGGGCTGAATCTCACTAATTTCCACCAGGCGTTCTGCCAGGAAAGCAGGTACAGTGCACAACAGAATTGAGGCCTTAACTTATAAATGATACATTCTAATTTACTGTTTATTGTTTGTTTGGGACCTTCTCTTGGTGTCTGTTTTTTACAGATGACACTGCATCCTAGTTGAAGCTACTGTGCGCTCTACTGCAGCATTACTATGACAACTGCTGAGATCAGGGCTTGGAGAAATCTTTCCTTCCCTAGGAAAAGAGAGTGTGAAACAAATACTGCATTTAGTTAGCCTCAAACATGTGTTTGAGGCATCCTGTTCAATGTTCTTGCTGGCTGCTTAATCTCCATGTAGGTCTCAGCAAAGAAAGAGCTATCTAGAGAATATTCAGCATGCAGCAAACAAGTTTGCTTTGAATAAAGCTTAAGCGTCGACACTCCAACAAGGCAGGAAAACTCATTCTCTCCAGGTTTGTATGAGCCTCCCCGTGAAGACATCACAGCCTCCAGGTTTGAAGTGATGCCTTAGGGTTTGCTTTTTATGTCAATAAATGTTTCATCGCATTTAAGGTTCAAACATGGTACGAACATCCCTGCTCCATTTGAAGAACTCAAAAAGGAGATGGCAAGTGTGGGCAGAGGGCAGCGTGCAGTATGGCACAGTGCTTCCCTTCTGCAGGGGGGCTTGCCTTGGCCCCATGGTGGGGCCTGGGCATGATGGTGCCTTTACAATTACACACTGCCTTGAAAAAACACATTGACAAGCCAGGGAAGGGAATATTCTTCTGTTCAGGACTTCACTTTCTAATCTCCACTTTCTTTTGCTCTTCTCTCCCAGCCAAAACTACCTTGGTTATGGTTAGTAGAGCACAACTGCATGCCCAGGTCTATGGAGGGTTTAAGACGTGTCTGTCTTCATGCTCAGCTGGTCTGCCTCTCCTGATACCTCCTTACAGTCTCATTTCTTCTCTTACCTCACACTCATCTGTAGCACACTGAGGTGCTGCAGTGAAGTTTAAGCAGCGCTCTGCTGCTAGGCTGCCTTTGAATCCTGCAGTAGCAGAGCTGAAATCTCCACGTTGAGGCTATGAGTTGAATCCTACAGGCAGTGCACAAGCATTACAATCCTGATGCAAACTCAGGTTTTTGCTTTCCCCAGCACTTGCCAATTCCCCCTCTCCAGTGCTGTTCCTTCATTTTTCCTCATGCTCTGTTTTGCAGTGGCCCTGCTGCCTTCCCTCTCCTCCTTCTCCTTCCCCTCCTCTGCTCTATCAAATGCAGCACTCAAGCATCACTGACTGACAGGGGATGCAGCAGCTTTGGTGGAGGAGATGGAGAGGCGGAAGGAAGAAAAGGAAGAGCTGCTCTTAACAAAAGAGGCAGCAGAAACACTGAAAGGCAAGCTTTCCTCCAGAAGTGGATCCAGTCACCCTTTGTTAGGGAAAGAAATTAGGATAGGGTCTCTAATGCGGAGTGTTTGGCGCTCAGACCCTGACTGCTCTGTGTATTCCTGCAGTGCATCCTCAGAGGACAGAGCTCAGATGTGTAGCTCAGGTTTGCCATGACCTGGACTGAATCAGCAAAATGGATGATGTATCTAGCTGAGTGGCAGCACAACCAAAACTCACTGCACTGCTCGACAGCAGCTTAAAAAAGTAGTGGCTCCTCAGAAATGCAAAGGTCATGAATGTAGAGGGGAAGAATCACAGAGAAATCGGCTTGTCACAGGTCTGTCTTTATCCTAGGAGATCTTGGATTTCCAGGGTTAATCTTTGCCATTGTCCAGAAAGACGCTGATACATTTCATGGTTTATGCAGCAGATTTTGCTTACAACTTACTCTGATTGCTAAATAATTACAGAAGCGTATGTTGCCCTGTAGCAGTGTGGATTTTTCTGTTACATGAGACTGTTATCACCAAGTACCAAATACATCTTGAAAGGCTTTTTGTAGCATTCTGCTGAATTAGCACAGTTCTGAGCGAGTACTTTTCTGCAGCATGCCCCAATCTTGCCAGCTGCTGACTGCCCTCCTACTAACCGCTGGTGACATGTCCGTATTACATCTTGGAGTAGCAGTAAGGATACCCCGTCTACCTTAAAATGAATTAAATAATGCACTAGCAGAAGCCCAACAGCAAGCCTGCAAACTCTAATTTCTTCTGGAAATTTCTTAGGTTATTTAGACAATAATGGGCAAAAACGCTTTGCACAGTTGAGAAAAACATCAGAGACATCAGAGTGCAAAGAAAGAAAGAAATCTCATTTGAAGTAATACTTAAAATCAGTTTGTTAAGGACAGTCTATTCTATCTGCACATACTCCCCAGGAATGAGGTGGCCATGCAAACAAAACAAAAAGCGATCTCCCAGGAATGTCATAGACTGTTTTTCTGGAAATCTCTTTCCAATACAAGCCCCAGAAGAAAGAAGAGTAAATCTGTGCCCCCTTAGTAGAAGGAGACAGGGGTGTCAAGACTCAGGATAACTCCCTGAAGCTCATCAGGTGCTTGAACTAAACATTTGCAAAGGAAGTTTTGACTTCCATTACTAAAAATAAACTGCAGCTTGTGCATGAGACTTCCATAATAACTTTTCTGAACTCTGGGAATTTTTTTTGTTAACAACCCTTAAGGAGGTTTTGTCAAACTCTAAGGAAATAAAGGCACAGATCAGAAATTGCATGACATTCTGAAATGTGACTTTGAGTGGGGCTTGTGTCCACTTTCTTTATTAGTGGAAATGGAAAACAAGTCACGTTTTTGCTCATCTAACTTTAGCTGAAATTTTCTCTCCTAAACCAAAACTAGCCTCATCCAAGTATCAATTACTAAGTAAGTACCACATCACTTAAGGCAAGGGAGTCCAACCCACTGTCGCTATAGAAGTGGTTTAGGTTTTGTTTCTTTTGCGTATGGACAAGGTCAAAAATACTTTTGGAAACACTTCCCCTGAATTTCCCTGAAATTAAAACCAATATATTCAGGAGTCCAGCTGCCAGCATAGGGCACCCTGAATCAGCA
Organism: Psilopsiagon aymara; assembly: GCA_024733675.1. NCBI lineage: Eukaryota > Metazoa > Chordata > Aves > Psittaciformes > Psittacidae > Psilopsiagon > Psilopsiagon aymara. Next base: position 13,224 of record JANRGW010042591.1, on the reverse strand, counting down.
AACAGAATTTGCTCTCTGCCTTCGTGCACCGCTGGACTGTACCAGCCTCACTGTGCGGCAGCCTCTCACCTCCAAATGAGCTTCTTCCAGTGGTTTCAGCACCGCCTCTTGCAGTCCGGCTCGTAGCCTGGCTTCACTTCTGTGCCTCTTGGTTACAGCATCTGATGTCTTCAGACCTACAGAGGAAAATCAATCAAGTTACCTTTGTGTAAGTCACTTCAGTGAGTGAGTGGTTGAGTTAGCATCCAAGCACAATACAGTTAGGCTAGCGTAACTTGCATGCTGGTATAACATGCAGCACATGAAATGCCTGTGTGGCTAGCGCTGGTGTGAGCCCCAGCAATGTGCTGCCCACAGGAACTCAAAAGCAGAATGATTCCCACACACCTTTCAGTTTGGTTTGGGGTTTGTACTATCAATAATATGCGTGAGTTTAAAAAGAAGCCTGTCTTCGTTGCTCTTTACCTGACTCAGTACCAGCACTGACAAAGACCTGACTTAGGGGTGCTCATCTTTGCAAGGAAAATAAGCAGGCAAAACCAGAAGTGCCAGTGCTAGCCAGGAGGTGGCAGAGGAGCCAGGCTACCTTATATATGGGTTTCTGCATTAGTTTGGCAAAAACACAAATAACCATCCAAGGAAAGGCAGCAAAACCCAGCCCCACCCTCCATCTTCAGGAATAAGAGGGTGAAACCCTTAATCACATTCCTGCTTGTATTTATACTAATTGCTTATCTTCCTGAGATCTGACTTTGTGAAATTATGCATGCACACCAAGCAGATGAGTTTCCATAGAAACTCGGGAACTGAACTTTCATTAGAAAAAAATTTTTTAAGATAAAATAAAAGTCTTCCAGATAAAAATGCAAATTGCCTGTCAGTGGGTGGCTTTCTGCATTTATATATAATGTTTTTCCTTTGCACTGTAGGCAGATTCCAGCTGGACCTACATAGCAACAACATGCAGGCATTGTTTGTAGCAAGCCAGACTCCACGGGGAAATAAGAAACTCAGTAGCATGGAGATGCTCTCAAGTGCAAATACCTCAGGGAAGCAAAAAGCTGAAGTGCTCAGTGCTGCGTCTTCTGAGGCTTGGGGACCATGCAGCCTCCAGCTCTCAAATGCTTATGGTTTGAAGGAGCAGGGTGGGGAGGAGCAGGGAGAGGAAACTCAAAGCAAGAAGCTTTCCTGCACGCAGAATTAATGATGTTCAACCTGTCCCTTAAACACACAGCAGCGTATTTCTGCCGGTTCAGTTAAGCCTCACTGGGAAGGCTGACACCATCTGTCACGGCTCGCTCTGGGCAAAGGAGTAGGTCTCCATGTTGGGATTTGGGAGCATTGGCAGGGTCTGGGTTGAAGACCAGGTTGGCAACATCCCAACCTCCACTTGGGCTGTGGCCTGAAGACCATCGTCTTCTGCCCACAGCACATGGAAATCCAGGCTGTGGGCAAGAAGGAGACACAGAGCTGTTCCTGGTTGGAAGAGGGAAACAGAATGGTGAGCACCCCTGGAAAGGGCTATGGACCCAGGCAGCCTTTGGCAGTAGCAGTGGTGCATGTAGGCAAGGAAAAGGCAGGAAACCTTTGCCTCCTTTAGCAAATACCTCCTCCTGTGTTTCTCCCTATAAATGCAGTTTTTCACTCATACAGAATATTGCAGCATCACTGGGAAGCTGTGGGGATCCTGGGAGCACCCTTTCTGAGATTTTTTTTCAGCTAAACCAGGATGCTTGGAAGCACTGAAGACCAAGCAGCAAATGGTCACTTGTGCTGCACTTCCTGGTGGGCATCAGTTTCAGCATCTCCTCAGGTGAACACAGTACCTGGGTTTGTGTACAGCTGCAAAGGACCTCAAGCAGAGGCACAATAAATGGAGCAGCTCCACGGTGGGGAAGCCACGCCAGACTCTGGTCGTTGCCCAGCAAGGGTGCTGGGGCAAACAAGGGAGCTGTGCTGCACGAGCGGTTTACGATGAGGTGGATTTCATTGCAGCATTGTTGGGAGGCGTGAGATGTCAGCCAGGAAGGGAATTCCCCTCCTTGTCGGAGCGGGATGACAGGCAGCAGCTGCAGAGGCTCCATGGGCCCTATGCCTCTGCAGCCGGCAGCCCTCCGGACCATCGAGAGGCTTGATGCTGCTTAGTGTCAGGATGAGGACAGCGGTGGGTCCCTGGCCACCAGAGAGCACGGTCGGCTCTGCCCCGTCAGTGCAACAGGAGGAGTGGTTTTGTGGTTAAGGACCAACTTGAGCTGGGATAGCTCATGTCTGTCCTTGTCTCAGCAGCAGATCTGCTGTGGCCGCACTACTTGTCCTTTCTGTTCCTCGTTATGCCTGTCAGGCGGGTGACTCAGGTTATAATTGCACAAATTCCTTACAGTTTGTCATGATGTGCCTGCAGCTACCTCCACAGCCTGTCCCATCGGGGTGCCTCTGTGCCACCTCTGCCTGCTCACAGGGGGACAGTAAGATCGGGCCCCATTGCCTCACCATTCTCCAGCAGGAAAGAGAAGCCTAAAGAAAAGACATCCCCACTGCACCTCTAAATGATCAGATCTCATACCAAGTTGATTATTCAGGTCAAGGTTACAGGCAAGAAAAAAGCAACGAAACTTCTCACAGTACTGCTGATACTTCATAAAATTGACATTTCTTATTGTTTCTCTCAAGCAAAGTAAAGTGTTTCTGTAAGTGTGTGTACTATAACTGGCTAGTCATGTCATGATAGGGTCTTAGTCATGCTGGTGCACCCCGCATCTAATGGCACTTTTGGAAAAACAAACAAAACAAAACAAAGGAAAAATATTCACTACTTCCAAAAGCATCGCCATTGTTTGGTCAGAAATTCACTTGGATTCTCACTGCAAGAGATTTCAGGTTTCTTACGGCTTTTCATATCAACTAAGGGCAAGTAGACACATTAAAGATGAAGCTTTTATTTTTATATATATATATATGCATCCACATACCAGATAGTGCCAGGAAAAGCATGAAGACAGGCAATCATCTCGCTTTCCACTGTTTCCACGGGTGATTGCAGGCAGGGGCCATGCAGCTCTTGGCAGGCAACTTGAACACATTGGCTGCTCCTTCCACAGGCCACACTGAATGGAAGTGGTGGGAGGTTCATCCCGGTGTGCACACCTTCAGGAGGAAGCAGAAAAATGCCACTGATGCATTGTAGCCTGCAAAGCCTACATGACCATCTGGGCTCAGTGTGGTTGACTGCTGCAGAATTAAAAGGGAGCCTGGCTCATTGGATGCATTGTGGGTTCAGACACATCCATGCAAGCCCTATAGGAAAACATGTTCTTCCTACCACTTCTTTCATCCTCCTCCTCCTGTTCCTTCCAGATGGTTACACCCACTCGTGTCTTTTCTTACCCTAAGGACAGCTTTTTAAACAAGGTTCTTCCATCCTTCTGCTCCCCCACACTGCTTTAGGATCTGCATTGGAGTGCAGGAGGACAGAGGGCCCCATGCTGTTTCATAGAGCCTGCCCCTAGAAGCATGGAAGGGAGCTGAACCCCCCTAACCCCATTGGTTAAGAAGAAAGATCTGTCTATGTGGTCAGGATGTAGGAGCTGAGAGACTGGACCTCAGCTGGATGTTCCAGATGTGCAAGAGTTAGTTTAGACACTGGGTGTAACTGAACCTGTGTATGTTTTCCTGGGGATTAGAATCCAGTGTAAGGTACTTACGGAGAGAAGGATGCTTCAGGGGCCTGTAGCCTTTTCTGTGTGTGGCACCAGTATATGCTGCCACAGTAACACACAGCAGGAGCACTTCTGAGCTGGATCAGTCTCTGCGTTTTAAAAAAAGAACTAATTCATAATTGCTTTTTAAATTACACATTGCAATTAAAAAAAAACCAACAGAACTTAACAGCTGATTGCTCCTCTTCTGCAGGAATAGGTGGAGATCCCTCGTCAGAGGGCTTCTGTGCCTGCACTCATACATAGCCCAGCTTGGTAGGACTTGGGGCACTCCATTTTCCCGTTTTGTGTCATTAACTGCTCATCACTTGTTTGTTGACAGGGCCTGGTGCTGAGCAGACTTGAGCGGAGGGACCTGGCCCAGAAAGTCCTCAGAGATGCCATCCGGATCCAGACCACCAGTCACAGGGCCTGGAACAGCCTTGGAGAGGTCTTGCAAGCTCAGGGGAAAAACGAAGCAGCCATCGAATGCTTCCTCACTGCTCTGGACCTCGAATCCAGCAGTCCTGTCATCCCCTTCACTGTCATACCCAGGGAGCTCTGAAGCTTTGCTCAGCAACTAAGCACCTTCATTCATGGACAGACACCAAAACCAAACAAATAAACAGAGAAAAAGCCCAACAGAAAAGTGCCATTGTAACCTGGAACCGGGCAAAACAATTCCCGGATGGGGCTCAGGTCTCCTCGCGTAGCTGAGACGAGCCTAACTGTAGAAGAGTTTGCAACAGGCAGAAATAGAGAATGCCTTGTTCTTCACAGGTGCCTGGCTAATCTTGTGTTCAAATTAATAGCAAGGCTTATTTCAGAGTGTTGGCTCAAGGTGACTGTAGAAAGCTCATGCTAGAGTACAGCTGTTCAAAGCACTTGCACCTTTCAATTTTCATTATAAGCACCAAGCCCCCCCCTCCACCCCAGACCAACTTTATACAGGAGTAAATGCACCAACTAACTTGACCAGGTTGTGCTTCAACATGTGGCTGCCTCCACATAGCTCTGACAGGGATAGGAATGACAATTAAACCATATAGACTTACAGTATATGCCACTTTCAAAACTATTTCAGTTATTTTGATAATCCTTTCCCCTGCCTTGCTTTTATATGCTGCATATGCTCACTATATTTAGTGTGGCTCTTGCCTAGACCAATTGAAATTAAAAGTACTTTCTTTTTCTCAAAAGCTGCTATTGCAGTATGATTCACAAAAGCAGAAAGACCAAAGACCAAATCAGTTCAACGCTTGCACTATATTAAAAACCTATATGTATCTCCACTTACATATTTATTGAAAGGCCTTACGTGATATAGCTGGTTACAAATTCTGAGCTTTGTGCTGATTAATCACCTATTGCACCACTTCTGGTGAGGAATATAGTGATTACCAGTATATTGTGACTGAACTCTGTACTCTACTGCATTACCATTCCTGGCACAAAACATTTTCATATCCATCTTTTCATGATACAAAAGACAGCAGCAGTCTTTTAAGGGAAATTATGCTGAAGGCAGTGCATGTATGTATGAATTACTTGTTTCTTAAAAACAAATCTTTGGATCATCTGTAGAAATCTCACATTGGAGGTAAGGAGTTGAACTTTCAGCGGGGCAGCATTATTTTGCTTATCGTATCAGATGTAGGAGTGAAGTGCTCTTCATCCACACAGCCTCCCCATGCTGGCACAGCCAGGGCCACAGCTGGCATTACCGCCTGCTAAGCTGCTCCTTAGCTGTGCCCCATCTCCTCTGGGCCTTGGCGCCAAGGTAGAGCTCTATGTGGCATGGCACAGAAGAGCCAGACCAGTCCCAAGATGAAGATGGTGCAGAAAGGAGCTGCAGGCACTTTTCTACACAAAAGGTTGGGGCTCTGTGCCTGTTTCTGTCCAAAGAAGATTTGTGACTACTTCATAAGTAGGTTTGCACTAGAACACACTTTGTACTACAGTTCTGCCCAGTATTGTTATCCACAACTGGTTCGTTCCGGAGATAAGAATATCCTCAGGCAATAAATGAGATGGAGTTATTTCTTAAAGAGCCCGAGGCTCTGGCAGCAGACTTGAAGTCAGCGTTGTTTACAATTGCATGGAAATCTACGGGCTAATGGTGGGGTGGGTGCCTCGTGCTGCTCCCAGTCCACACCATCACAGAGCTCCTGCCCCGAGCCAAGGGAAGCACGCTGCCCTCAGGCTGCTCCCAGCAGCCTCTTGCACTCCCTGGCCAATATCTTGCATTTTTCCCATTGTATTTTCCCAACTAAGGTTCCTCTGCAAGTTTTAGCATTGCGGTAGCCCACCTTATTTGTCTGTCTGCTGAGGGGTCTGGAGTGAAAGCAGCACCGCTGTGAAAGGTGCTCAGCCCTTTCAGGGGCTCTGGTTTTCCAGTGTCACATAGGTACCAAATCAGTCTTTTTAGGCCAGAGGCAGGTTTCCAAGGAGACAGTGTTACCGGACACATTTCTCCTTTGCAGTAGCACCAGCAGCAGAGAGGGAAGTAGGTGTTAAAGTATCAGAATTAAATGAGTTTCATGAAGACAGACGCAGCAGAAACTCATTTTGCTGTGAAGGATGCTATGAGGTCGGCTTTCTCTGCACTGCAGGTGGGAAAGGGGGAAGGAGAAGTGTTGTTATTGGCATAGTTTGAAAATTGTTACCCAGGTGTTTTAAACCCAGCTCACAGTGAGATGCAGTCTGACAATTAAGTAAATATATGTAAATATATAAATATTATATTCCGATATTTGTTGTGGTTCCCAGGGTGGGAGCAAGCCTTCTGTGTAAGACCAAAAAAAGTCAGTGTGGTCTAACATCACCTCTTCCTTGTGCAACATATGTCTGTAAAGCACTGCCATAGCAACTTCTGTGTACTGGACAGCTATTTGAGTACAAGCTATGCATCCAGAGAGCTATTTGAGTACCAGCTATGCATCCACCTCTGCAACCAAGGAACCGTGTTACGAGGTCTGTAACGTAGCTGGCCTGTGACCTGGCAGGAGGGTGCCTGTTTCCCAGCAGCAGCTGAAAAGCAAACACTCACAGACCCATTTACTTCTGCAAGTGTAGCTGGTAAACAACCAGCAGCCCATCACATTTGTTGTCATCAGGCAAGCTTCACCTTGGCCATAATCGGACTTGCCACAGCAGTCATCCTGCTATGAGAGGTGCAGACGTGCACAAGTGCTTCAGGTACATCAGCCAGTCGGATGTTGGCAGGATGGTCCCGTGGGTTTTGTATGTATTAACGAGCATTACTGGCTTTGGAATTACAGTCCTAAGAGCCCCTGCCTCAGGTGTGGCAAGGAAGACTCAAGCTACTAAATGTCATCAGCATCAATAGGAATAACATGGGTAAGGTACCCTTTCACCATCACAGCCCTTACATCCATTGCAGACAAAGTATTTTGGATCCATACAGTAACTCAACCACAAGATTTGCTGCATGGTTCCCAGAGGACACAAAGTTCCTGTTGGCTAGAGATGCTACATTAGCCTAAACTGCTCCTCACAGTGAAAGAGAGTGGTTGTTGCAGACTTGCAAGTATTTCAGGGTAAATCCTCTAGCTACTTCTGTTGTTAGTGCTCACCAAAACAAAGGCCTTCCCAAGCTTACATGCTACCTCTGTTACTCGGCATGGATTTCGGTTACGCTTCCAGTTAGAGAAAAACAAGGACAGCTACTTTGGACAAGCCTATGCATTGTAGTATTTGTTTAAACAGCAGCACTAATAAATCTAAAGACCTACTTCCTTGAACTCAGTGGGTAATGCTTCTTTGTATAGCGGGGAGCCTGGCATGTTTAATGCTCAGGGTTTGAGACTAAGAACGTAGGATTTACATCCTAACCCTCATATGATTATTACAAATGATTGTAAGTAATGGAAGCAAGGGGAACAATAAGTGAAATACCAGTTCTGCAAGTTTTAGCACTGACTTGAGTCCAACAGAGTTTTCTCAGTTTAGCAAGAGGAAGAGAAAAAAAGGCATTGTTGCCTTAAGGATGCTGGTTTACACCCAGGTTCCTCTTGTTCCACCACAAGGCTATTTTCTTTTTTGTGCCCACAAAAGAAAAATAATCACTTTCTATTTTCCTGTTGTGCAGTAAAGGAGTAGTGTTTGCAGTTGCCTTTGACCAACAAGGTTTGTCTATTGTAACCAAAATGGCTCTGCCTCCAGGGTGCAGAAAGAGAAGCCTATGAGGCCAGGGAGCAGCTCCCCTCCCTGCCTTACCCCATATAAACTGTCATTAGCTCCACTGGAGCTGTTGGTAGTACGAGCATTTCCTCCAGCTGAGGATCTGCCCACCAGTGTACTCGTTCTGTACAGGGAGTACAACGGAGCTGCCATATTCCTGCACTGCACAAGTACCCCGGTCCGTTTCTATGGGAAACAGTTCATGCTACTGAGTATCACAATGCTTCAGAAGTGCTAATTATCTTTTTTTGGTAATGACTAATAAATCCAAATGGAGAACAGTCCTGGAGGGTGTTTACTTTAAAATTCACTGGCTGGGTACCAAAGTAGGCACAGCACTGACTGCTGCAGTTAGAATTACAGTTATTTTATCCCCAAAAATGTTCCATTTTCAAAGAGCCTCAGTGAAGACAGACTTTGCCTAGCTTATATTTCATTTTAATGACAGTAGAGTGGGAAACGTCCCTTTTTAGTGAAAAGGCATCACTGCCATGATCTTTTTTCAGCCAAACCAACAGAGATCTGATAGTTACAGTTCAGCCTAGGAGAGCAAAGGCTTGCCAGAGCCACCGTGCTGCAGTGGTAACTGCCTCTGACCGAATTGTATTACAGGCATATTTGACAGTTGTGCAAGGAGCATGTGTAGCTGAGACGCCTCTGCCATATGTGGCTGAGGAGAGCTGCTTTATGCCCAAAGGGACAACTGCAGTGCCTACCAGCAGCCCCTCACTCGAGCTGGCTTAACAAGCCCTGCCTGTTCCCTAGGCCTGGCTCCTGGTGATGGTCTCCCTGTGGCTCAGTGCTGCAGCGTATCAGTGCATGGCCAGCCAGAGAGTTGTTTTGTTAGAAATGAGAGGCTGAAACACCCATTGGTTTGGTGATGTTGGCAGGAGGAAGAACCACTGACCCAGCAGCTGCCAAGATGATGGTTCCTCCAACTTTGCCTTCCATGACCTGGCTCATGCCTTCAGCTCCAGCAAACCAAGGCAGGTTCCCAAGGAACTGGATGCTAAAAGGTCCGGCTTATTTCCCCACAGAAACACACGCCAGTCTGGAGCTAAAACCACTGATAGGGACATGACAGCACACTGATACAGCCTGTGATGATACAAGCCAGACCCTCCCCAAGCTGGTACATAGAGAAGTGCTCAGCGTTAAACATCTAAGTGTTACCTACCTGCCACTTGAATACTATTAATCCAGTTGGAATCGGTTTTCCATGTAACTTCACTTTTTTTGTCATTGTCAGAAGTTTCCAGCAGATGAATAAAATCGACCCTGTGGAAACCAAAAAATGCTCGTCATATTTCCTGCCAATTTCAGGACTTTTAATATATTCATGCCACAGATACTTCAAGCATTATGAAATGACCATTTGTTGTATTAACTGGAGCCTAGTGTGCCTAGCAAGTTACCAGTTGCAAAGGGTATTTTGGCCTACACCCTGTAGTTCATGGGAAAAAGGAGAGTGAGCATGCAAGCAGCGTGCTTTCAGAGAGGAACAGAGCCAGGAAAGAGGAGTAATGTAGCTTGAAATGTTTGGATTTGTGGAGATTTAAGCGAGCATCATGCTTTTCTTGTGCTTCTTCCAGTAAAAATAAACAAAGGTAGTGTGAGAAACTCTAACGTGGAGGTAATATGCAAATACTGTGCCATCAGATTTAGGGACTCACCTTCTTTTGGCCACAATGCCATTAATCATTGCTGCAAACAGTATTCCTATGGTGATTTGGAAATAAAACGTCTCCATTGAAGAGCCTCCAGGGCATTTTTTGCACTTACGCATTAATCTTTTGGGCAAGCTTCAAGAGGGACGGCTTTTTAAGAGGTTTCATACTCAAATGAGACTGAGGAGAGGACTTCTGAAGAGAATTTCTTCATAACTGTGACTAGTGTACAAGTGTGTTCAGTATGACTCCAGCAGAACGAGGTTCCGCTGCAGCAATAGCAGAATTAAGCCCTTCAGCTGTTAGGACAAAGCCTTCAAAACTGGAAATTAAAGCAAACAAAATACCAGCTCTGACTTTTCCCCCTTTCCCATGACACAGAGAAGTGAAACAGTGGTGTGGGGTTTCTGTGGAGTGGGTGGAGGGGATGAGGGAGGAAGAAGACTGCCACTGCCCCTCTGTGCAGGAGCCCAAGCGGAGGAATACCACTGAATCCCCATGAAAACTGGAGAACTTCATTGCTGACCCCCACTGAGGGAGACCACACTGCCTACTATCCTCTCTGCATCACATAGGTTTAATATTCCCTTTCCATTTAAATGGGAAGAAAATTAGCCTTTTTACCCCTCTTTTTTGCTGGAAGGAGCACTAGGGTACTCCACTCAATTCAGAATCACTTCTTCCCTTGCAGAGAACCAAATAATATTTCAGTGGTAATCCTAACTGATATTCTTGAAAGGCCATTAAGAATAATTATTTTTAATAATATATATTCTATATAATTTTTAATAATTTATTCATACCTCCACTTCTGTCTTTGTGCTGCAAAATGGGTAAAACCAACTCAGACAGACACGGTATATTCCTGCCTCATGTGATTCCCAGATATTTGGCGACCCCATAAGCAGTAAGGGAAGAACTGAGAAGCGTTGGTTCTGCCCAGATGCTCACTTCCATCACAGGCTCTGTCTGTCAGGCTTTTGTGGAGTCACCAAAGCAGCAGTGTTGACGTTGTCTATCTTTAGCTGCATCCCTCCAGAGGTGTCACATCCCAGTCAGATGTACCTGAACCAGCCTTTGGAACAAAGAAAGAATACACACGTAACCTTTAAAGACTGGTTTTAGGAAATTAGACCTAGGTATCATTGGCTTATTCTGTTGCCATTAGCAGTCACTGTGGCATTTAATTGAGCTGTGGCTGTCAAGCCAGTGTTCTCTGCTGTGTTGTCTCCAAAACAAAGAGCAGCATGTCACAGCCAAAAACAAACCCAACTGAAGAGCAAGATGCAAAGGTTTCCTCCGTGCTCCAAGTTAAGCAGGTATTAAATTATGGAGGACAGAAGCCTTACAGGTCATTCCGCTGAATGCCATTTTCACATCTGATCCCATTTAGAACTGATGTAATTATCTGGCTGATGGAGGAAGAGAAGCAGGCAGACAGAACATCTCAAATTTATACAGTAATAATGGCAAGCATTGTAACATGTCCTAAAAAAGCAAATGAGCAATGAAAACTGTAAAATAGGAGACATTTTCTCTCCTGAAAAGCTCTCAGAGAGGCAAAACCCAGCTTCACCAGCTTTTGAAAGAGACATATAAAAAACCCCAATCTGTGACAGTAAGAGCAAACACAGAACAGCCCCTCTCCAGTCTCCTGACTGCAAAGCCCTCTCTAGACCTTAATGCTGCCTCTTCCTGTGCCACAATCAGAGCCCCAAACCAGCCTGAGAGCAGGGGGCCCAGACCCTTCCACAGTGTGCTTACAGTGGTGCCAGTCCTGCACCCAGCTCCCATCGCCTCCCAAAGGACAGTGCGGTTCTTGGAGCAAAAGATTCATTACATTATGTATGACAACTCAGACAGCTTTTTCATAATGGAGTTGCTTACGATACCGTAATTAGGTCTGGAAATGGGGGGGTTTGTACGTTAATCAGCAACAAGCACTCCAGTGTTTTGTTGAGCTGTCAGAGGAGCTGACATACACAGCCCCTGTTTGCAATGCAGGGTCCTGTTTCCGGAGGATGGAAGTTCAAAGATATAATGATTTTCTGGTCAGTGGAGGTTAGAGGTGATTTTGTGCTCAGTGTAAATGGCATTGTCTGGCAGAGACAATTAGCAAATGAACCACTGCCTCACCAGAGGCTTTGCAGCCTTGGAGTCTCTTCTTCTAGCCTGACAACAAACAGAAATGTGAGATGGTATCTCGGGTTCCCAAAACAGGAAGCTGTTAAATCCAGCAAGAGAGCAATTCATTTCCCACTTATAATGATGCTGGTCTTACCTCTCCTGGGAGGATATCGAAGTGTTTCTCAGAGGGTAGCAAGGGAGGTAGTTCATCTGCATATTTCACCAGATGGAGAACCAGGTCTGCAGTCGAGCCAAGAGAGGGGTGGTTTTCTGTGCAGAACTGGTTAAATTACTGTGGCTCGGGTTTTGCTCCTTTCCACCATCTGCCTCCCACCAGTGACCACCACACTGTAGTCACAGCATGGTGCAGTCCTCCTTCAATACCCCCTTTTCAGGTTTCTTCTATGGGGCTAAGGGAAGTTTTCACTTCTTAACTGATGCAGTACATACAACTTCTATAAATCTACAGCAGCTCACATTAGACATGCCTTGGAGCAGCTACAAGGCACAGAAAGGTACAGGTGCTTCTGCACATGTGGTCCGGGTCAGGTCTCAGAGGGCTGCTGTGTCAAGGGGGTGACTTATCACAACCAAAGCTTTATGTATTTCTTCTGTTTTCCCATCGTCTCCTCCTGGTTACTTGTGAAGTACTTTCTGTTCAGCCAGCTACACAACCTGAAAACAAAGAGAACTTGTTTCAAGCTACATTCCAAAGGGAAACTTCAGACATTTTCTACAAAATAAAGAGCTTCAAAACTTCCAATTAAGCAAAAACATTGTTCTGACAGGAGTCCTCAAGTCCTATCTTCAATAACTCAGATTTATATGACCAGAAGTTCTGAGAGAACTGCCAGAAGGGAGAGCATTTTGAAACAAAAAAATCAAGATGTTTAATCCTGAAACAATCTACACGGAACATTTAAATTTGCCTTCTTGTCTTCCAGCCAAGAACTATTCACCAAAGTTATCTCAAGTTTATAAGTGGCTGCAGTTTTCTGGAACTTTGCTTTCCAGCAAATACCATACTCAAAAAGGTTTAGCAATGTTTTCCAGTCCCACTTTTTGTTCTCACACATGGCTAATGCTGGAGTTCCCAGTGTGAAAGCATTCTCAAGTGCTTCTGCACAACACTTAACCAAATCCTGCATCTGCAGTCCAGCAAGCTCAGGCTGTTTCCTGGAGATGAGTACGAGCTCTTGGGTGAACACCAGCACACGCTGCTCTGCACACACGTGTACACACACAGTGGGGTTGTCCCACTGGGAGAGCTGGGCTGGTTCAGCCTGGAGAAGAGAAGGCTCGGGGGAGACCTTAAAGCAGCTCCAGTGCCTAAAAGGGGCCTACAGGAAATCTGGAGGGTGACTTTTTACAAGGGCTTGTAGTGATAGGACAAGGGGAATGGGTTTAAGCTGAAAGAAGGTAGATTTAGACTAGATATTGGGAAAGGATTCTCTACTCTGAGGGTGCTGAGGCGCTGGCACAGGGTGCCCAGAGAAGCTGTGGCTGCCCCATCCCTGGCAGTGTTCAAGGCC